>CM065594.1:283776202-284012160 GCA_033119425.1 Bufotes viridis
GGGCATTTTTACGCATTTAGATTCCAGATTTCTTCTCACGCTTTAGAGACCCCTAAAATGCCAGGGCAGTATAAATACCCCACAAGTGACCCCATTTTAGAAAGTAGACACCCCAAGGTATTCCATGAGGGGTATGGCGAGTTAATGTAAAATTTTATTTTTGGTCACAAGTTAGTGGAATATGAGACTGTAAGAAAAAAAAACAAAAAAAGCAAAACAAAACAATTTCCGCGAACTTGTGCCAAAAAAAAAAATCTTCTATGAACTCGCCATGCCCCTCACGGAATACCCTGGGGTGTCTTCTTTCTAAAATGGGGTCACTTGTGGGGTATTTATACTGCCCTGGCATTTTAGGGGCCCCTAAAGCGTGAGAAGAAGTCTGGAATCCAAATGCGTAAAAATGCCCTGTGAAATCCTAAAGGTACTCATTGGAATTTGGGCCCCTTTGCGCATCTTGGCTGCAAAAAAGTGTCACTCATGTGGTATCGCCGTACTCAGGAGAAGTAGGGCAATGTGTTTTGGGGTGTATTTTTACATATACCCATACTGTGTGTGAGAAATATCTCTGTAAATTACGACTTTTAAATTTTTTTTATACAAAGTTGTCAATTTACAGAGATATTTCTCTCACCCAGCATGGGTATATGTAAAAATACACCCCAAAACACATTGCCCTACTTCTCCTGAGTACGGCAATACCACATGAGTGACACTTTTTTGCAGCCAAGATGCGCAAAGGGGCCCTAATTCCAATGAGTACCTTTTAGGAGGGCATTTTTACGCATTTTGGATTCTCACGCTTTAGGACCCTTAAAATGCCAGGGCAGTAGAAATACCCCACATGAGACCCCATTTTGGAAAGAAGACACCCCAAGGTATTCCGTGAGGGGCATGGCGAGTTCATAGAAGATTTTTTTTTTGGCACAAGTTAGCGGAAATTTATTTTTTATTGTTTTTTCTCACAAAGTCTCCCTTTCCGCTAACTTGTGACAAAAAGTTAAATTTTTCATGGACTCACTATGCCCCTCAGCGAATACCTTGGGGTGTCTTCTTTCCAAAATGGGGTCATTTGTGGGGTGTTTGTACTGTTCTGGCATTTTGGACGGGGCTAAATTGTGAGCAGCCCTGTAAAGCCTAAAGGTACTCGTTGGACTTTACGCACCTAGGCTGCAAAAAATTATCACACATGTGGTATCGCCGTACTTAGGAGAAGTAGGGCAATGTGTTTTGGGGTGTATTTTTACATATGGGTGAGAGAAATATCTCTGTAAATTGACAACTTTGTATAAAAAAAATTTAAAAGTTGTTGTTTACAGCAATATTTCTCACACATGTATGGGTATATATAAAAATACACCCCAAAACACATTGCCCTACTTCTCCTGAGTACGGCGATACCACATGTGTGACACTTTTTTGCAGCCAAGATGCGCAAAGGGGCCCTAATTCCAATGAGTACCTTTAGGATTTCACAGGGCATTTTTACGCATTTGGATTCTCACGCTTTAGGGCCCCTAAAATGCCAGGGCAGTATAAATACCCCACATGTGACCCCATTTTGGAAAGAAGACACCCCAAGGTACTCCGTGAGGGGCATGGCAAGTTCACAGAAATTTATTTATTTGCACAAGTTAGCAGAAATTTATATATATATATATATATATATATATATATATATATATATATATATATATATATATATATTTTTTTTTTACAAAGTCTCATATTCCACTAACTTGTGACAAAAAATAAAATTTTACATGAACTCACCATACCCCTCACGGAATACCTTGGGGTGTCTTCTTTCTAAAATGGGGTGACATGTGAGGTTTTTGTACTGCTCTGGCATTTGATGTGATTTATTTTACATCTACAGCCTGCCAGCGATTGATCATCGCTGGCAGGCTGTAGTATAACTGCTGAGCTGTGCGCCGCTGTGAACGCGCACGCGCGTTCACAGAAAATCTCGCGTCACGCGAGATGATGCACGGATGCGTCCAGGAGGAACAAACCTGCCGCCGCCTGGACGCATCCGTGCGTGTGTTGGTCGGCAGGCGGTTAAACAGTACTAGCAAAATTTCAAGTGTTTTTTCTATACTTTAAAGTTATAGGCACAATCAAAAGTTTCTCCGCTTCTACAAACACACTACACACTGGTATTGATAATTTAAAATGCATAGAATGAAACTGCTCTATTACTGTAATTATTGCACCATATGTTCAGTAATCTGCATGGTATCGTGACACAATAAAATTAGTTAATAGTCAAAGGGGTTTATCAGATTCCTGAAATGCCAGCCCAGATGCCCGAGCTCCCTAGCATCGCACGTTTTCGCACGATTCATGTGAAATTAATTGCCAGAACTTTAGATATGTTTGGCATAGAAATTTTTATGAAATTCTGAATGAATCTGAGTAGTTTCTAACTGATTCGCTCATCTTTACTATAGACCTTTTCTTACCCAGTAACTATTAAAATATTGCCCTATTTATCCTACATGGTGAACGCCTTACAAAAATAAATAATGCCAGAATTGTGGGTTTTTTCATTTTTTTAAAAGTCAATAAAACATTAAAAAACTGTATAAAAATATAACATTATCTTAACTATAATGTATGTTTTTTTCCTCCCACTCTATAAATAATTTTGGTACAGTATCGCAATACATTAGATGAAAAATTAAATGGTGTCATTAAAAAAAATACAACTTGTCCCCCCAAAAAACCCGTACGGCTCCGACAAACAAAAAGTAAAAACTGTAGAACTGGCTTAGTCACGCATAGCACCCAATCAGATTCTACCTTTCATTTTCCAAAGGAGCTGTCAAAAAATGAAAGGTGGAATCTGATTAGTTGCTATGGGCAACTAAGCCAGTTCCTGCTTCCTGATCGTCCTACGGCAGCACAGATTGGGATTAAGTCCTATCCCGACAACTTGGCAGAAAATATAACAGCATAACAAGTTAATTGAATAATTAACACACAATACCTGCTTATATAAGCCCCTCCTTAGTAACAAACAGACGAGTTTTTTCTTTCTGCAACAGGTGCAGGAGGTATCAGAATTTTAGGTACATGGAGAGTTGTGAGACAGTGAATGTCTTGCAGGAGGTTACTATATTATACTGGCTGCAGTGTATGAGCCATAGCTATAAGTCATAGTGCCGTTCCAACCGGACGGCACATAGGAGCGCGCAGGGTTAAAAACAGGCGACGCGGGCATCGACATACACGCTCGTTTAACATACACTCCCACTCGCGGGAGTTTTAAAAGACGGCAGGATCCTGTAAGACATCTCTCGCACTCTAACAGGGCAGCTGAGTCTCCTCGCCGGCAATGTAAGTAACGCTACTGTGAAAGTAGCAGTGAAACTTTAATTTTTGCCATAACTGCTATCTGTACTACTATGAAAGTGAGATACAGTTAGAAGCATGGTGATACTGTTGGTTACTGTGAAAGTGCCTATAATCCGTATACATTAGTACTAGTCTAGTAACAGTACCTTTTCATGCTATAGATGTCAAGATCGTCAGCTTCAAGTGGGAAGAGGACCGGGAAATCTAGACACAGACAGTGCCCCTCCTGCGTACAGCCCTTGCCGGATGATTGGGAGGAGGATGTATGTGAACTTTGTGCGGCACCACCAGAAAGGCAGATGCAAGAACCTTATGAAAGCTTTCAGTCAGCAGCACAGTCATTTTTTGCATGGTTCAAGTCCAATATGTCTGAAATAATGAAGGAGTGGAACCTGCGGCAAAGAGGCGCAAAACTACAAAATATGCTAGTTCGCTTCCTGAGTCTGGAATTTCCCACTCCGAATTTTCCTCTGACTCGGACGATACTCAGGAATATTATTTAGTCCATAAGGAAAATATGAGTACGTTTATCAAGTCTGTCAAACATGTCATAGAATCGGATAAGAATGTACAGAATAAAGCACCCATGGAGGGGTTATATTACTTCCCTGTCTCATCGGCTAAGGTGTTACCATCTCACCCCTGTCTCGATATGTGGCTAAAATCTGGTTGGGAAAAACCTGAAGGTCGGGAGGACCTGGGCGCCAGATTCAAAGCCGTATATAAGATAGATCCGGAAGCTACATCTTTGTGGCAGAATCTGCCCAAGGTGGATCTGGCGGTAGCAAAATTGGCAAAAAATCTATTTTCCATTAGAAGAGTCTGCCCTGCTGAGTGATGCGATGGATTAAAAGGCAGATACTCTGGCCAAGAAGTCATATATGGCCTCAGCGGCTATTTCTAAAATAGCTTTGGCATCTGTTCCATTCGCTAGATCTCTGAGAATCTGGCTAAGCCAGCTAACTCGAGACATTGAGGAAGGTGTCCCAAGAGAACATCTTTTGAAGAAGCTTCCCATAATGAAAAATGCGGCTGAATATTCATGTGACACCCCTTTAGATACTCTGAGATTGCTAAATTTTTGGATGACAATCACCAACTCTTTATGGATAAAGCAATGAAAAGGGGATGTGTCATCTAGGTACCAACAAAAAAGAGGCGCAAAGGTTCAGACGCAGGTTCAGAACATCTCCAAAAATTCTGAGGAATTACAAAGCCAATCGCTTTGGGGAATATAGCCGAAGGAGGGGCGTGAATACCGTATCCAGCTCCAAGACGAAACCTGCTCCCAGGAAACAGAAGGAATTATTACGCCACCTTACCTCATTGTACAAGTTGGGGGAAGATTTAAAAACTTTTTAAAAACGTTGGAGTCCACCACAAAAGACAAATGGGTGTTGTCCATCATCAGAAATGGTTATTCTCTGACTTTCACAAAAACACCACCAGAAAGTTTTTTTGTAAACAACGATCAAGATCCAAATATTCTTCCCCTTGTACAAGAATTTCTGGACAAAGGAGCAGTGGAGTGGGTCCCAGAACGTCAACGAGGTTTGGGATTATACTCAAGAATATTTTTGGTACCCAAACCGGGTCACAAATGGAGGTTAGTAATAGATCTGTCAGTCCTCAACCAGCATATTCAGAAGTCCCATTTTACAATGGAAACTATCAGATCAGTCTTCCCTCTATTGAGCGAGGGAGACTTCATGGCTACCCTGGATCTAACCGATGCCTACCTACATGTGCCATTAGCCTTGGGATACAGGAAATTCCTCAGGCTTGCTATCAGGAAAGATGACTATATATGGCACCTTCAGTTTTGCTGCCTCCCCTTCGGGTTATGCTCTGCACCCCGTGTATTCACAAAGATAGCAATCATCCTGTCTGTAGCTCTTCGCTTACAAGGAATTTCAATAGTGCCGTATCTCGACGACTGGTGTCTCAAAGCACCATCAGAAGAGGTGCTATTGCTCCATATCAACGTGGTAATTCAGTGTCTACAGAAGCAGGGGTTTTTAATCAACTTTCGAGAAGTCTCAACTGTCACCATCTCAGAAAACTCTCTTCTTGGGTTTTGTAATAAACTCAAAAGAAATGTCGATATCCATATCAAAGGCCAGGGCGGACAAGATAAAGAAGCAGGTCACACAGATGTGCCAGCAGAGAAGAATGTCTATACGCCAGCCATGGGAGTTCTAGGAAGTCTGACATCAACATTGGATGCAGTGCCATGGGCAAGGGCACATATAAGACCTCTGCAATCACTTATCAGCTCGGTATGGAACAGATCAAACCGGTCTTTAGACGAACCGACAGTGATTTCAATGAAGGTATGTCAAGATCTCAGGTGGTGGATTGCTCCAGGAAGACTCTCAGAGGGCAGATCGCTGCGACACTCTCAGAGGATCACCCTAACAACGGATGCGTCAGACCAAGGATGGGGAGCACACCTGGAACATCAGTGGGCCCACGGGGTTTGGTCGGCGAGAGAAAAACATCTAACATCCAATCAAAAGGAAATGAGAGCGGTCAAGAAGGCATTATTACACTTCTGCCCTTTCCTGAAGTACAAGGAAGCACTGGTGAAGTCAGACAATTCGTCCAACGTCTACTATTTAAACAAACAAGGGGGCACAAAATCCTTATCTTTGATGAGAGAGTGCAGGGAGATTCTTAGATGGTCAGAAGCCAAACACACCAATAGCTGATCTCAGGGAGACCAGCTACAAAAACACAGCGGAGCCTCACTTAAGAGTCTCAACACAGCAATCCGAAGTGCAAAGCTCCCTGGGAAAAGGGAATATGCAAAATAAATGTGGAGCCCCAGTATTGGGTCTACAACACAGTGAAAGCCAGATATCCCTCAAAGGAAGGAAAACCCAGGAAAGGGGTGTCTCCATTACAGAGATCACCAAATCCACCATATTAAGTGGCCCCTATGTCAAGATCCCGCTCTTTTACAAGTCTTAAGGATGTGACGGGGAAAACCTAAGCCAGTTATCCATCCACAGACAGCTGTTTCGGGGTGTTACCCCTCATCAGTGCGGAGTAGGATTCTGGCTAACCGGGAGCAATGCCTTGGAGACTACTCAAACACAACAATAGCTGATCTCAGGGAGACCAACTACAGAAAACACTGCGGAGCCTCATTTAAGAGTCTCAACACAGCAATCCAAAGTGCAAAGCTCCCTGGGAAACAGGAATATGCAAAATATATGTGGAGCCCCAGTTATGGGTCTACAACACAATGAAAGCCAGATATCCCTCAAAGGAAGGAAAACCAAGCATGGTCAGAAGGCAACATCAAAACCCTGACAGCGGTTCACATAAAGGGGGAGAGAAATGGGACAGCAGATGTTCTGAGTCGACAAAAGATCCACCCAGGGGAGTGGTCCCTGAAGGACAGTGTGTTCCAGGAGATCACAACCAGATTCGGCTGTCCACAGATAGATGTCTTTGCTACCATGGACAATGCAAGGATATTTTGCTCACTAGTGAAAAATCATCAGCCATACTGTCTGGACGGCTTAACCTTGGATTGGAGGAAGAGGTCTGTATATGCGTTTCCCCCTCCAGCGTTAGTACAGAGGACTTTGGTAAAAATCGTCAAGGAGCAGCCAAGAGCTATCCTAATTCTTCCATTTTGTCCCCGCAGGGACTGGTTCACCCTGGCGATGTCTCTATGCAGGAACAGATATTGGCATCTACCTCTAATTCCAGATCTTTTGAAGTTTATCATCCAGACCTGCAATCTTTACATCTCACAGCATGGAAGATAGGTTAAGGAAGGAGGGCATTCCGGAAAATGTCATTGCCACTCTGTCCTCTGCAAGCAAACCAGGAACTAAAAGGTCATATGATCGAATTTGGAAGATTTTCTGTACATCTTATCCGGATGAAGAAATTACCACACCTTTAATGTTACAGTTCCTACAGAAGGGTCTGGAAAAAGGGCTAAAACGAGCCACATTAAAAGTACAGTTTGCTGCTATAAACCATCAGTTAAATGGACAATTCTCTAATAATCCATTAATAAAGAAGTTCTTCAAGAGTTCCGGGAACATTGCACCTAATATTCACAAACCCTTACCGTCTTGGGACGTGGTGACTGTGTTGAAACATTTAGCTATGTCTCCTTTTGAACCTGTTAACTCCATTGATCTGAAATATCTCTCGTGGAAGAAGGCTTTCCTAGTGGCAATAGCGTCAGCTAGGAGAGTCAGTGAGTTGCAAGCACTATCATGTCGTGAACCATACATGAGAGATCTGGGATATGCGCTCACGCTAAGAACTTTACCAGACTTTAGGCCCAAAGTCTCATCAACTCTAAATCTACACCAGGAAATTATCCTTCCAGCTTTATCCTCTGCAGAGAATGCCCTGGAGGCCTCGGCCTTAGATGTGAGAAGATCGGTGTTGGCTTATAGAACCAGGACTGAAACATTCAGAAACGATCAACATCTTTTCATACAAATTGGAGAGAAGTCAAAAGGGAACAAGGTAGCTAAATCCACTATATCCAATTGGATAAAAAACATCATATTATTCTGTTATGACAAAGAGGGTCTAGACCAGGCATGTCCAAACTCTGGCCCTCCAGGTGTTGCAGAACTTCAACTCCCATCATGCCCTTCTGTAGGTTGATAGCTGTAGGTTGTCCAGGAATGATGGGCGTTGTAGTTTTGCAACATCTGGAGGGCCGGAGTTTGGACATGCCTGGTCTAGACTCTACAAGGTCCGCAACAACACCATGGGTAGAGTACTGCTATGCACCCTTACAAGAGATTTGTAGAGCTGCAACTTGGGCTTCACTCACAACGTTTGTGAAGCATTACCGCCTGGACTGGTTGAAGGACTCAGCCCTGGGGAAAAGAGTGCTAGAAAGTATGCCCAGCAGGTGATACCCTCTCTATTTTTATTTTTGCTACTTAGATCCCAATCTGTGCTTCCGTAGGACCATCAGGAAGTAATACATTTTTCTTACCTGAAAATGTTGTTTCCTGGAGTCCGTAGGCAGCACAGGGATCCCACAAATCACAGAAAAACTATATATAAACCATCCTGCAAGATATGGTATTAAATGCGCGGATGTATATGGCTACATTTACAAAATCACAGAAAATAATGCACTATAATAATAGATGCAAGCATAACATGGACTAAGCCCTCACTCTTGATAAAATCTGAGACACTTGGTCAATACATTTTGATCACAATACATCTAAGCCCTTAGATGTATTAGGATTAGAGATAAGCGAACTTTAAAAATAAGTTCGGCGTTCGGGTTGTGGTAATCGCCGCATCCCGTTATGGATTCCACTACCGCGGACTATCCCGGCATATGGAATCCATAAGGGCGGCTTCCACCAACCCGAACTGTTGAACAGCCGAAGGACCTGGGGTGACGTCACCGTCATGTGATCAGTGCAGGGGCGCGGCCCTTAAACACTGGATTTGATCCCATGCTGAGCCACGCCCCTGCACTGATCACATGACGGTGACGTCACCCCAGGTCCTTCGGCTGTTCAACAGTTCGGGTTGGTGGCAGCCCACCCTTATGGATTCCATATGCCGCTATAGTGGAATCCATAACGGGATGCGCGACTTACACCACCCGAACGCCAAACTTTTTAAAGTTCGCTCATCTCTAATTAGGATCAAAATGTATTGGCCAAGTGTCTCAGATTTTATCAAGAGTGAGGCTTAGTCCACATTATGCTTGCATCTATTATTATAGCACAGAGATCCCACCCTAATAAAATTCATTTGCTTGATAATAACTCGTCTGTTTGTTACTAAGGAGGGGCTTATATAAGCAGGTATTGTGTGTTATTTATTATTCAATTAACTTGTTATGCTGTTATATCTTCTGCTACGTTTTCGGGATAGGACTTAATCCCACTCTGTGCTGCCTACGGACTCCAGGAAACAAAATTTTCAGGTAAGAAAAATGTATTACTTTACACCAGTTTGATAAATGACCCCATTACTGCTTATGTAAGGAGGGGAAGAAAAGAAACCGTCCCAATTGGTTTGGTCTTAAAAGGGTTAACCCCAGCTTCTACTCAGCGAGTTCAGGAAAGACGCTCACCCACCTCTGTAGTTGGAAACTACGGGTCACCGTCCAGGACAAACTTCCTCCAGTCCTGAGAAGGCGGATTCTGTTCTCACTGACTGGTTACCTGCCCCAGTAATCCTGACAATGGCGGTGACTGTACACATACCTCCACCTGCACCGCTGGACACTACCTGGATGGAGGAGACTAGTGGGCTAAAGGACCTTTCATGATGTCATGACCATGTGTTTGAGGAATCAGGCTCTGCGCTGTGCTTAAAAGGTAAAGGACCTGTGATGATGTCATTACCATGTGATCATGTGTGGGAGGAGTCAGGCTGCAGGCTGTGCTGCTGTGGAAAGTAAAGGACCTTTCATGATGTAATGACCATGTGACCATGTGTGGGAGGAGTCAGGCTCCAGGCTGTGCTGCTGTGGAAAGTAAAGGACCTTTCATTATGTAATGACCATGTGACCATGTGTGGGAGGAGTCAGGCTCCAGGCTGTGCTGCTGTGGAAAGTAAAGGACCTTTCATGATGTAATGACCATGTGTGGGAGGAGTCAGGCTCCAGGCTGTGCTGCTGTGGAAAGTAAAGGACCTTTCATGATGTAATGACCATGTGACCATGTGTGGGAGGAGTCAGGCTCAGGGCTTTGCTGCTGGAGGAGGTAAAGGATAAGAAAAATTAAATTATAGTGGCTCAACCAATCGAGATAGCAATGGTTTGGTGCTCACCCACCGACTACCCCTTGTCGGGAAAAGGGATCATACAAATAATCATCAACAATATATAAAAGGAGGTTAGGGGCACTCAACTATCTGGCGCCAAATGGACACAGATCACGTTAATTAAGGGTGATTTCATTTATTTCTAGTACATAAAAACAATTAGATGTATCACCATAACAGCCCGAATATACTAGCTGCTATATGGCATATTAGTACACAAAAAATATAAAAACTTTATAAAAATAAATTAAACCACAAAATAAATTACCAATAAAAAGCACATTTATAAAATACCAAACGGGAAAGATCACATTCTGAGAATATAAGGCCCCTTTCACATCTGCGTTTTTCCTTTCCGTCCTAGAGTTCCGTCCTCGGGGCTCTAGGACGGAAAGATACTGATCAGGATTATCCAAATGCATTCAGAATGGAGAGAAATCTGTTCAGGATGCATCAGGATTAGAGATGAGCGAACATTAAAAAAAAGTCAGTTGTTCGGCGTTCGGGTTGTGGTAAGTCGCGCATCCCGTTGTGGATTCCACTATAGCGGCATATGGAATCCATAAGGGGCGGCTGCCACCAACCCGAACTGTTGCACAGCCGAAGGACCTGGGGTGACGTCACTGTCATGTGATCAGTGCAGGGGGCTGGATTTGATCCCCCACTGAGCCACGCCCCCTGCACTGATCACATGACAGTGACATCACCCCAGGTCCTTCGGCTGTGCAACAGTTCGGGTTGGTGGCAGCCGCCCCTTATGGATTCCATATGCCGCTATAGTGGAATCCATAACGGGATGCGCGACTTACCACAACCCGAACACCGGACTTTTTTTTAATGTTCGCTCATCTCTAATCAGGATGTCTTCAGTTCAGTACTGACACGTTGCTGCAGATTTTCCTCCGGTCAAAAATCCTGAAGGCATGCCGCAAGGACGGATCCGGAATTAATGGCCATTGAAAAGCATTAATCCAGATCCGACTTTAAGCTAAACGTCGTTTTGGCGCATCGCCGTATCCGACGTTTAGCTTTTAAGAATGGTAACCATGGCAGCCAGGACGCTACTAAAGTCCCAGCTGCCATGGAAAAGCAGCGGGGAGCCGGGGGAGAAGCTACTTACCTTCCATGCGGCGGCCGGGGCGCTCCTCGATGACATCACCGGGTCCCAGCATAACGGTGATCCATAAATAGAGGTTGGATCTTGCTGTGTAGGGGGGTTCAACACAGGGGGAAATATTTCCATATTTTATAAATGAATTATCAATTATTTAAGATAACATATATAGATTCCCGTTGGCTCATATATAATAAGTACATAACATATATCAAAGTTAGGAAAAAATCGGAATGGGAAACGATCAGAGATATAAAGACATAGGACATTGGGAAAGTGCTCAGTTTTCCTCTGATAGTATATACTACAGCCCCTCACCTATAGACATACGGATTGTATTTCAATAAGGATAAAATCAATCACCATAAAGTGTAAAATCTATTTTGATTCGAATTATGTTTTGAAAAAAAATGAAAAACGCAACTAAATCGCAGGTGCGTTTTTTGGGATGTAATGATATCAACTATTGAGCACTTTCCCAATTTCCTATGTCTTTATATCTCTGATCGTTTCCCATTCCGATTTTTTCCTAACTTTGATATATGTTATGTACTTATTATATATGAGCCAGCGGGGATGTATATACAGTATGTTATCGTAAAGGGCTTCTGTCATCAACTTTTGACATTATATTGATAATGTCTTTTTTATAAAAATCGGATGTATATTTAGGCAGAAAAACTTACTTTTATAATATGTAAATTAGCCTCTAGGAGCAGGGGGGGCGTTGCCCTGCTCCTAGCGGCTCCGTCCGGCAACCTGCTGGCACGTCCCTTCTTACTTTGATTGACAGTGCGGGGAAGCGATCCTCCTGCACTGTCTTCTTCTGAAATCCTGCGCCTGCGCCGCCGCTCTGTATTCGGCGCAGGCGCGGTGAGCAGAGGACAGAGGATTGATAATTCATGTATAAAATATGGAAATATTTCCCTGTGTTGAACCCCCTACACAGCAAGATCCAACCTCTATTCATGGACCACCGTTATGCTGGGATTCCAGGCCAGTGTTTCCAGAAACCTGAAATCTCCAGGAAACGCCCCCATTTCCAATCACGCTCCATATATAAAGACGTTACTAATCATTTACCGCTGACCACTGTGGAAGGGGCACGTTTCGCCCCGAAACGCGTTTGGTGCAAAGCAGTAATCACAGCAAGAAGTGACCTACACAATTTAACCTTCTGAATTTAACACGTCTTCCGGAAAGCTTGCCAGCCACAAAGTGTATTTTGCCTTTGCAGCAAGTCTTTAAAGATTTGTCCGGACATTGAAATACGGCAGCATATATCACGTGACTCAGTCTGATCACGCGGGTAAATACGCAACCACGTGGTTCAACGCGTGACACGCCAATATTGGGCGGGGAGCGCTGACCCGGCTCCCACATGATTGCCGGGACCCTGCTCTAAAAGCCCGGACCGGCAGGAGTGGCCCCGCCGCATATAAAGCGGTGACAGAGGGAGCGGACTCCCTCTGTGACCCATCAGCACCCCGTAAATGCGATTGCGGGGTGCTGATGTGTTGTGAAGCCTTACCTGGCTTCAGATCATTAGGCCCCATCCTTATTGAAGTAGATTTAGCAGGCTGTGTCTCTCTGGCGCAGCCTGCTGGTCAATGTTAGAATAGCATTGCTCTTAAAATACAGCGCATTATAGAGATAGTGCATTGTATTTCAAAAGCAATCAAAAGGGGTTTTATTGCAAAAAAAAGTAGTAAAACGTAAAAAAAACTATATGTATTTTGTATAGCTATATTCGTACTGACCCACAGAATAAAGATATTATGTTATTTATACCGAAAAGTTAACGCCGTAAAGTTTATAGCATAAAAACTAAGTGTCAGTATTGCTTTTTTCCCATCTCCTCCCAGAAAGAGTTAATCAAAGTTAATCAGAAAGTTATGTGTGCCCCCAAATGGCGCCATTAAAACCTACAACTTGTCCCGCGTAAAATAAGCCCTCATAAAGCTATATAGACGGAAAAATAAAAAAGTTATAGCTCTTGGAACGCGACGACGAAAAAAGGAAGACAAACGCTTGGTCATAAAGGCCCAAACAGGCTTGGTCACTAAGGGGTTAATGGACTAAGCAACCGGTTCAACTCCTCTTATACCGACTCATTTTGGATCCTTATTGTTCTGTCACTCGACACAAACATTAGAGACTATACTTATATTCTCAGAATGTGATCTTTCCCGTTTGGTATTTTATAAATGCGCCCTCAAACTGATGTTAAAATTGAGAGATTAGTCAACATGTCCTGCAGTGGAGGACATGTCTGAGCCCGAGTACCGCGCCAAGGTCTCTCAAGTAGCTCGGGACCTAACACTCACCTACCTGTGCCGTATATGCGATACCAGGTGCCAGTGGGCTAAATTATAGGATTGTAGAGGCCGACTCGCAGTATACTCCCCAGTCACCTCAAGCATGTAGCCATGCCTGCAATGGGAGGAGGGAGAAGGCTGTGAGCCCCACCCAAGACACAGGTGCACCTTTTTATTTATTTACTTTTGGTTTAATTTATTTTAGGAAAGCTTTCATATTTTTGTGTACTAATATGCCATATAGCAGCTGGTATATTCGGGCTGTTATAGTGATACATCTACTTGTTTTTTTGTATTAGAAATAAATAAAATCACCCTTAATCAATGTGATCTGTTAACATTTGGCATCGGCAGATAGTCGAGTGCCCCCAACCTCTTTTTATATAATTTGGAGGAGGTAATGATGTAACGACCATGTGATCATGTGTGGGAGGAGTCAGGCTCTTGTCTGTGCTGCTGGAGAGATTAAGGACCTGTGATGATGTCATGGTCATGTGACCAAGTGTGGGTGGAGTTAGCGGGGGTCACATGACCAAGCTCTGTATAATAGGCTTACCTCCTCAATATGTAGCGGAGCTGTCTCTGTGTGATGTGTATGTAGCGGAGCTGTCTCTGTGTGATGTGTATGTAGCAGAGCTGTCTCTGTGTGATGTGTATGTAGAGGAGCTGTCTCTGTGTGATGTGTATGTAGCGGAGCTGTCTCTGTGTGATGTGTATGTAGAGGAGCTGTCTCTGTGTGATGTGTATGTAGCGGAGCTCTCTCTGTGTGATGTGTATGTAGCAGAGCTGTCTCTGTGTGATGTGTATGTAGAGGAGCTGTCTCTGTGTGATGTGTATGTAGCGGAGCTGTCTCTGTGTGATGTGTATGTAGTGGAGCTGTCTCTGTGTGACGCGTATGTAGCGGAGCTGTCTCTGTTTGATGTGTATGTAGCGGAGCTGTCTCTGTGTGATGTGTATGTAGCGGAGCTGTCTCTGTTTGATGTGTATGTAGCGGAGCTGTCTCTGTCTGATGTGTATGTAGCGGAGCTGTCTCTGTGTGATGTGTATGTAGCAGAGCTGTCTGTGTGATGTGTATGTAGCGGAGCTGTCTCTGTGTGATGTGTATGTAGCGGAGCTGTCTCTGTGTGACGTGTATGTAGCGGAGCTGTCTCTGTGTGATGTGTATGTAGCGGAGCTGTCTCTGTGTGATGTGTATGTAGCGGAGCTGTCTCTGTGTGATGTGTATGTAGCTGGAGCTGTCTCTGTGTGATGTGTATGTAGCGGAGCTGTCTCTGTGTGATGTGTATGTAGCGGAGCTGTCTCTGTGTGATGTGTATGTAGTGGAGCTGTCTCTGTGTGATGTGTATGTAGCGGAGCTGTCTCTGTGTGATGTGTATGTAGCAGAGCTGTCTCTGTGCGATGTGTATGTAGCAGAGCTGTCTCTGTGTGATATGTATGTAGCGGAGCTGTCTGTGTGATGTGTATGTAGCAGAGCTGTCTGTGTGATGTGTATGTGGTGTTCTTGGTAAGGTACTGAAGTCCCATGGCCTTTTTAGTTGGACTCATATTGATGACCTATTTTTGGTGTTCGAAGTTTAAATAAAGCTTGTTAAAAGGCTGCAGGACAGCCAATCAACAAGCGTTTAAGTTGTGGGCACTTGGAAGCCATCATGGTCATGCCTAGTATTAGCACTGCTGTGATTGGCCGGCGCACCATGTGACCCTGCACGCATAAATGCTGGATCACGTGTTGTGCCGCCATTTTGCTCTGACTTGTGCAGGGACAGTGTTAGGTTTTTATTTATTTCAATAACTCCATGGGTGACCTGTAGGCATTTATGTGGGTGCAATACGCCTCCTCTGCACCAGTGACACAGAAATACAATACTTAATTGTGCCGTTCGGTCTGTTTGTGACCTGTAGTCATTTTTGGTCGGTCCCATCCTACTCCTTTGCACCAGTGACACAGAAATACAGTAGTTAATCCGTGAGTTTATTGTGTCGCTGACACGTAGCTATTTTTTGGGGGACCAAACCCTTTCCTTGCCGTTGTGACACGTAAATACAATAGTAAATCCGTCTGTTAATTGTGTCAGTGACACTAAGCCCATAATTGAGAACACCCCCTTTGCATCTGTCTAAGGCCTCTTTCAGACGAGCGAGTCCATTGGCGGGAATCGCGATTCATGTGTGAGCATGATCCTCCGTTCTGGACTTGCAGGAGCCCACAGCATTACACTGATTTATAATGCTATGTGACTCTGTATGACCTTACTGCTACAGAATCCTAGTGGAATAATTTAGGCCTTATTTACACGTCCGTAGTGTTTTGCGGATCCGCAAAACACCTTGCCACCAGCCCTATATGGAGGTGCCTATACTTGTCCGCAATTGCGGGCAAGAATAGGACATGCTCTATATTTTGCTGGAGCCGCCGTCCGGAAGATCGGCGCGCACTCCGCAAATGCGGATGCGGAGAGCACAGTGTGTGCTCTCCGCATCCATCACGTCCCCATGCAAAATGAATGGGTCCGCACCCGTTCCGCAAATTTTCGGAACGGGTGCGGACGAAGATTGCGGACGTGTGAATTAAGCCTAAAGCTGTCCATAGGATCCTGTATCAGTAAGGTCATGCACAGACACACAGCATTATAAACCAGTGTAATATCCAAAAACAACATAGGGGCGTGTATACTAATTATGGCGCTGAGAAGCAGTTATTAGATCAAAGCATAGCATGAGGAGGGGCGATCCAGGTTCATTCAGGTTTTTGGATATTTTTTTAGATTCTTTCCTTTTTTTGCACTCTGGTATTAGACCGCATAAAGGTTCCCAGATTCCTACCAGCGCTCAGTTGGAGTACCTGAGAGCATATGATGAGGTGAGCTTTGACAACTGTTCACATGGTGGCCAGTGGTGCTGTGCTGGTGGGTTGGTGGGGCCCAGTGCCAGGGTAGCATTGCCAAACAGCAGGGGTGCTGTTTGGCTGCTGAGTCCCGCCGTCTGCTGGAGCAGTGCCGCACCAAATTTAGAGTAGGTTCCCACTGGAGGAGGCAACCTTGTCGTGGTGAGTGGGCTTATGCTTTTTGATCAAAATGTGTACTAATGCCTCATATAATCATGCAACATAAGGGGAGCGGTATACTAATTATGGCGCTGAGAAGTGATGTCAATTAGGCCTCTTGCACACGACCGTATGGCTTTGGCCTCCTGCACACGAACGTGTTCATCCCGTTGCCGCATTGTGGACCGCATATGCGGATCCGCAATACACGGGCACCGTTCCGTGTGCATTCACTCCAATGGGTCCGCAAATCTGGAGATGCGGAACGGGCTCACGTGAGGTTTCATCCCATACTTCCGTTCCGCAAAAAGATAGAACATGTCCCCAACGGCTGCCCCACGGTCGGTGTTTGTGCAGCATGTCTGATGTCTGTGTGCATTCTGTTTTTTGGGGAATGAAACAGCTAGCCCCTAACAGAACATTACTATCCTTATCCTTGTTCTATCCTTTAGCGGAACAGAAATACGGAAACGGAAGGCATACGGAGTACATTCCTTTTTTTTTTTTGCGGAACCATTGAAATGAATGGTTCCGCATACGGAACGCAAACGGAATCCACTAAAATGGAACACAGTTATTAGATCAAAGCACAGCGGGAGGAAGAGAGATCCAGGTTCTTTCTTGCCTGCATTGCACTTGATGAACTTTGCATAGCAGCTGCAGTTTTTACCCAGGACATACTAGCACCAAACTGTCACGCCGGCCCTTAGCAACCTGACACAGAATTGACGGACACATGGAAAACAAAAGTACAGTGTTGGATTCCCCCTCTGCCTCTTCCACCTCCACCGCCCCCCCCCCCTTCCTCCTCATCCTCCAGGCTCAAAATTATTATGTCTTATATTGGCAGAGTAGAGAAATACCGGCCGCACCCCCAAAAATGGCTAAAGGTCACACAAAGAATTGACAGAAACATTAAAAAAAAAACAGAAACAGTGTTGGCTTCTTCCTCCGACTTCTCCGCCTCTTCCACCTACACCGCCACGTCTACAGTTTCCTACTCCACTTGGACCTCCGCCTCCTGGTTCAAGATAATTTTTTATTTTGATGTATTTTATGTTATTCTAAAGAGGACCTTTCATGGTTTTATATTAATTGAGATAAATACCTTTACTTGCGGGGTAACCCCCGCTGATGCTCCCACCCTGCCTGATTTTTTTAAAATATTGCTCCTACGCCCCGTTGTGCCTGCCTGTATTTTTTGCGCTCAGTACGTTAATACAGATTATCGGTATAGGGAGGAGGAGACGCCTATTGAGAAACCCTGGCGTCTCCCTGTACCGATGCTCTGTATTAACGTACTGAGCGGGAAAACTACAGAAGGGCACAACGGGGCATAGGAGCGATATTTTAAAAAATCAGGCAGGGTGGCAGCATCAGCGGGGGCACCGCGCAAGTATTAATATAAAACCATGAAAGGTCCTCTTTAAGTCATTTCCCTATCCACATTTCTTTGCAGGGCAATAGTACTGCTTTTACCCCCATTTTGGATCCTTTTGCAGCCCTCTAGCCCTTTCTATGATTTTTTACAGCCATTTTTCAGACCCAAAATTCGGGTCCCCATTAACTTCAATCAGGTTTGGTGTTTGGGGTCAAGTTCGGGACCCGAACAAAACTTTGAAATGAAGTTCGGTGGAACCCGAACAACCACCGGTCCGCTCATTACTAATATAGATAGCGCAGCTGATCAAATTCAATGATATCTATAGGAACCTGTAGGCGATGAGTGCAGTCTATCTCCACTTGGGTCGGTGTTGGTTGTGCAGCCTAACAGCAGCAGGAAGAAATGACTTCCAATAGCGGGCCTTCTCATACCAGGGGTGGAGTAGTCGGTCACTGATGGTACTGCCCAATGCTATCAATGTCTCATGCATGGGATGGGAGTTATTCCCCAGCATGGATATGAACTTGGATAGTATCCTTCTCTCACCTACCACCTGCTTTGGTTCTAGGGGGCTCCCCATGACAGAGCTGGCCTAATCAGTTTGTCAAGTCTCTTCCTCAGCCTGGTTGAGACACTGCTACCCCAGCAGGCTACTTCGAAACAGATGCCTGATGCCACCACAGAGTTGAAATAGGCCCTGAGTAGGGTTGAGCGAACTTGTATTTTAAGTTCGGCGCCCAAAGTTTGGGTTCGGGTTATCTTAGAATCCCGTTATGGATTCCCTACCACAGACCATAACGGCATTTGGAATCCAAGTTCGCGCAACCATCCTTCACTGCTCTACTTCCTTCTTCTCATGTCACATGATCATTATACCAGGCCCTTTACCACCTCTTATCCAATCCAGTACTGAGCCACGCCCCCTGCACTGATCACATGACGGTGACGTCACCCCAGGTCCTTAGTGTTGTCCAAAGTTCGGGTTCATCGAAGAATCCCCTTATGGATTCAAAATTCCATTATGGTCCGTGGTAGCGGAATCCATAACAGGATTCTTCGATAACCCGAACCCGAACTTTGGACGCCGAACTTAAAATACAACTCTAGCCCTGAGAAAACTCAACTCTAGCCCTGAGAAGTGTCCTATGTACTCCAAAAGCTCTCAGCCTCCTAAGCAGGTGAAGCCTCCTGTGGCCATGTTATCTCCCAGTCCATCTTGTTATTGAGGAGTACACCCAGCTACCTATAACTGTTGACTATGTCAAAGTCCATCCCCTGGATGTCCAGTGGTTGAGGAAGATGTCTGTGCTTGCGGAAGTCCACAACCATCTCTTTAGTCTTCCAGGCACTGATCCTAAGGTGGTTCTGCTGGCACCAATATACAAATTCCGGATCAGTTCTCTGTATTCAATGTCATCCTCGTCTTTGAGGTCTACTATTGCCGAGTCATCAGAGAACTTCTGTAAGTAGCAGCTAGATGAGTTGTACCTGAAGTCTGCAATATACAGTGTGAAATGGAATGAAGCAAGAACTGCCCCCTGAGGTGCCCCAGGACTACAGATCACCATGTCTGACACACAGTCCCGGGCTCTCACATACTGAGGTCGGTTTGTCTAGGATCCAACTGGAGAAGTGGTGGTCCACTCCCACAAGATCCAGCTTGCCTTAGTAGCCCAGGCTGTATGGTGTTGAAAGCACTGGTTCTTTGGATTCTCAAGCTGAGAAAAAGCTCAGTGTAGAAGGTGGATGATGGCCTTGTCCACCTCAATGCCAGTCCGATGAAAAAACTGGAGGGGGGCCACGAATGAGCTCACTAGAGGGCGGAGATGTGTGAGAACCAACCTCTCCAAGACCTTCATAAAATGGGATTTGTCAATGTTGAGGTCCTTCGGGTGAGGTGTCTTCGGAACTGGTACCACACAAGATGATTTCCACAGTTGTGGTACCTTTCCCAGCTTCAGGCTCAGATTTATTTATGAATTGGTATTTATTTTATGAACTTATATAGCGCTACTATATTCTGCAGCTTCACGCTGTCCCCAGTGTCTTTAGAGTGTGGGAGAAAACCGGAGAACCCGGAGGAAACCCACGCAAACACGGGGAGAACATACAAAGCACCAGTGCTAACCACTGAGCCACCTTGATGCTCATACTGAACATATATGTAATAATACCACACAACTGATCACCACAAGTCTTGGCACTGATGTCATCCAGCCCTGCGGCCTTCCCTGCTTTGATTCTCCGGAGTTCCCTTCTTACCTGGGCATGTGTACAAATCAGACTGTAGCAGGAGGCGAGGTCACCATTAGGCCCCATTCACACGTCCACAATGTTCGTCCGCACCCGTCCGCAAATCTGCGTAACGAGTGCGGACCCATTTATTTTGAATGGGGACGTGATGGATGCGGAGACCACACACTGTGCTCTCCGCATCCGCATTTGTGAGCGCGCCGCCGATCTTCCGCGACTCCGCAATAATATAGATCATGTCCTATCCTTGCCCGCAATTGCGGACAAGTATATGGGCATCTCTATGGGGCTGACGGCAAGGTGTGTTGCGGATCCGCAACACACTACGAACGTGTGAATAGGGCCTAAGTGTGGGAGAGGGGATAGAATAGCATGCTCAGGTGGGAGGGGCAGGTGTATGATCAAACCTATTGAAGAATAGATTGAGCTCATTAACCCTTTTTGTTTCCTTCTACCTTGGAGACAGGCTGTCAGTGACCAGATATTGACTTAAGGCTTTTCCAGACCTCACCAATGTTTTTCTGTTCCATGTAGCGAGACCATCCTCCAGGTTCTCCCCATAGGGATCCTTCAATCCCTCAAAGATCGCACGTTTATCAAGACCGGTAGCCCCATACACCAGTCTTGATCCCTCTCTGTCAGGATCTGAAGTGTATGCCGGTCAGGGGCTGGTGCAAGTTTCAGCTTTAAATTCCGCCAGTTTCTGGCATAAATTATAGTAAATTCGGCGGGTCGCGCTAAGCCACACTTTGGAAAAGTAGCAAGAGCTGCAAGTTGCAAATTATAGTTCACATATGGCGAGCTCCATAATTTGCAACTTTTTTACTCCATAAGGGTCTATTCACATGTCCGCACCCGTTCCGCAATTATGCGGGACCGGTGCGGACCCATTTATTTTGAATGGGGACGGAATGGATGCGTCTGCATTTCCGGAGTGCGCTACTGAACTTCCGGTCCGTGGCTCCGGAAAAAAATAGAACATGTCCTATTCTTGTCCGCAGCTGCAGACAAGAATAGGCTGTTCTATGGGGGTGCCGGCCAGGTGTATTGCGGATCCAGTCACTGTATGGAGGCATTATCCAATCACTGTATGGAGGAGTCATCCGCTTACTGTATGGAGGTGTTATCCGCTTACTGTATGGAGGTGTTATCCGCTTACTGTATTGCGGTGTTATCCGGTGACTGTATGGCAGTGTTATCCGGTGACTGTATGGCAGTGTTATCCGGTGACTGTATGGCAGTGTTATCCGGTGACTGTATGGCAGTGTTATCCGGTGACTGTATGGTGGTGCTATCTGGTGACTGTATGGAGGTGTTATCCGGTGACTGTATGGCAGTGTTATCTGTTGACTGTATGGTGGTGCTATCCGGTGACTGTATGGTGGTGCTATCCGGTGACTGAATGGTGGTGCTATCCGGTGACTGAATGGTGGTGCTATCCGGTGACTGTATGGTGGTGTTATCCGGTGACTGTATGGCAGTGTTATCTGGTGACTGTATGGTGGTGCTATCTGGTGACTGTATGGTAGTGTTATCCGGTGACTGTATGGCAGTGTTATCTGGTGACTGTATGGTGGTGATATCTAGTGACTGTATGGTGGTGCTATCTGGTGACTGTATGGTGGTGTTATCTGGTGACTGTATAGAGGTGTTATCCGGTGACTGTATGGTGGTGTTATCTGGTGACTGTATGGAGGTGTTATCTGGTGACTGTATGGAGGTGTTATCCGGTGACTGTATGGCAGTGCTATCTGGTGACTGTATGGAGGTGTTATCCGGTGACTGTATGGTGGTGCTATCTGGTGACTGTATGGAGGTGTTATCTGGTGACTGTATGGTGGTGCTATCCGGTGACTGTATGGTGGTGCTATCCGGTGACTGTATGGTGGTGCTATCTGGTGACTGTATGGTGGTGCTATCCGGTGACTGTATGGTGGTGCTATCTGGTGACTGTATGGTGGTGCTATCTGGTGACTGTATGGTGGTGCTATCTGGTGACTGTATGGTGGTGCTATCTGGTGACTGTATGGTGGTGCTATCTGGTGACTGTATGGTGGTGCTATCCAGTGACTGTATGGTGGTGCTATCTGGTGACTGTATGGTGGTGCTATCTGGTGACTGTATGGAGGTGTTATCCGGTGACTGTATGGCAGGGCTCGACAAATCTCAGGCGCCAGGTCGCCATGGCGACCAGGAATTTGGTCGGGCGCCTGGGTATTTATCAGCCCGTTCTCTCAGGTGCCAGGGCGCAGGGCCAGCGCGTCCTACACGCGGACTAGGAGCGACGGCCCCCCTCATGCTGCAGCCGCCTGAGCACTCTATATAGAGCCTCAGGCGGCTGTAGCACTGCCCGGGCTGGCGCGTCCGTGAGGGCGCACCTCCCGGGCGCAGCATGAAGAGAGGGACTGACAGGAGGGAAACGCTCAGCGCTCCCTCCTGTCACTCCCTCATTGTAGCGTGGCCGAGCCCTGTATGGTCCGCGGTACAGGAGCATCTGTCTCCTGTACCCGGTCGGACTGACATGAAGTGCGCACACAGTGTGCACTTCCTGTCAGTCCGCCCGGGTACAGGAAACTAAAGCTCCTGTACCCGTGGGACCATACAAAGCTCGGCCACGCTACATTACAGGCGGGGGAGGGAGGGGAGAAAATGACAAGGGGGGAAAGATAATGACGGGGGGGGGGGGAAAGTGAATGACAAGGGGGGGAGAAAGTGAATGACAAGGGGAGGGAGTGAATGACAAGGGGGGGGAGAAAGTGAATGACAAGGGGGGGGAGAGAAAGTGAATGACAAGGGGAGAAAGTGAATGACAAGGGGGGGGGGAAGATAATGCCAAGGGGGGAAAGTGAATGACAAGGGGGGGGGGGGAGAATGACAAGGGGGGAAAGTAAATGACAAGAGGGGGAAAGAGCTGGTCGTTGTAGTGATGCGGGGACTGAGCGCCAGCTGGGGGTTGTAGTGCTCAGTAAAATGTCATGGTGCCCGCTGTGTTTGTGCCCTCCGGACCCCTCTGCCCTCCCCTCCGGACCCCGTAATCCTTGTAAGGGTTTCCACATGTCATGGCGGCGCAAGTGGCGATCACTTCTGACGTGTCATATAACCTATTGAAGAGGGGAAGCATTATGGGGGGCACTATGGAGAACAGGGGAAGGAACACTATGGGGGCATCTACTGGGGGCCCTATGTACTGGCATGCATTATTGGGGGGCTCTATGGAGAAGTGGGGGGGGGAGGAACACTATGGGGGCATCTATTGGGAGCTTTATGACGCGGCTCCGCCTGGCTCCTAACTTTTTTAGCTGGCTCCTAGATTCCAAGGAAATTTGTCAAGCCCTGCTGTATGGTGGTGCTATCTGGTGACTGTATGGTAGTGTTATCCAGTCACTGTATGGAGGTGTTATCCGGTGACTGTATGGAGGTGTTATCCGGTGACTGTATGGTGGTGCTATCTGGTGACTGTATGGTAGTGTTATCCAGTCACTGTATGGAGGTGTTATCCGGTGACTGTATGGTAGTGTTATCCAGTCTCTGTATGGTGGTGCTATCTGGTGACTGTATGGAGGTGTTATCCGGTGACTGTATGGTGGTGCTATCTGGTGACTGTATGGAGGTGTTATTCCGGTGACTGTATGGTGGTGCTATCTGGTGACTGTATGGAGGTGTTATCCGGTGACTGTATTGCAGTGTTATCCAGTCACTGTATGGTGGTGCTATTTGGTGGCTGTATGGAGGTGTTATCCGGTAACTGTATTGCAGTGTTATCCAGTCACTGTATGGTTGTGCTATCCGGTGACTGTATGCTGGTGCTATCCAGTCACTGTATGGTGGTGCTATCCAGTCACTGTATGGTGGTGCTATCTGGTGACTGTATGGAGGTGTTATCCAGTCACTGTATGGTAGTGTTATCCAGTCACTGTATGGCGGTGCTATCCAGTGACTGTATGCTGTTGTTATCCAGTCACTGTATGGTGGTGCTATCTGGTGACTGTATGGAGGTGTTATCCGGTGATTGTATGGTAGTGTAATCCAGTCACTGTATGGTGGTGTTATTCGGTGACTGTATGGTAGTGTTATCCAGTCACTGTATGGAGGTGTTATCCGGTGACTGTATGGAGGCGCCATCTGCTCACTGTATGGTGGTGTTATCCGGTGACTGTATGGAGGCGTCATCTGCTCACTGTATGGTGGTGTTATCCGGTGACTGTATGGAGGCGCCATCTGCTCACTGTATGGTGGTGCTATCCGGTGACTGTATGGAGGCGTCATCCGCTTACTGTATGGAGGTGTTATCCGGTGACTGTATGGCAGTGTTATCTGGTGACTGTATGGAGGTGGTTATCCGGTGACTGTATGGTAGTGTTATCCAGTCACTGTATGGAGGTGTTATCCGGTGACTGTATGGTAGTGTTATCCAGTCACTGTATGGAGGTGTTATCCGGTGACTGTATGGTAGTGTTATCCAGTCACTGTATGGTAGTGTTATCCAGTCACTGTATGGTGGTGTTATCCGGTGACTGTATGGTAGTGTTGTCCAGTCACTGTATGGAGGTGTTATCCGGTGACTGTATGGTAGTGTTATCCAGTCACTGTATGGTGGTGCTATCCGGTGACTGTATGGAGGTGTTATCCGGTGACTGTATGGAGGCAATATCTGCTCACTGTATGGCGGTGCTATCCAGTGACTGTATGCTGGTGTTATCCAGTCACTGTATGGTGGTGCTATCTGGTGATTGTATGGTAGTGTTATCCAGTCACTGTATGGTGGTGTTATCCGGTGACTGTATGGTAGTGTTATCCAGTCACTGTATGGTGGTGTTATCCGGTGACTGTATGGTAGTGTTATCCAGTCACTGTATGGTGGTGTTATCCGGTGACTGTATGGTAGTGTTATCCAGTCACTGTATGGTGGTGTTATCCGGTGACTGTATGGAGGTGTTATCCGGTGATTGTATGGTAGTGTTATCCAGTCACTGTATGGTGGTGTTATCCGGTGACTGTATGATAGTGTTATCCAGTCACTGTATGGTGGTGTTATCCGGTGACTGTATGGAGGCGTCATCTGCTCACTGTATGGTGGTGTTATCCGGTGACTGTATGGTAGTGTTATCCAGTCACTGTATGGTGGTGTTATCCGGTGACTGTATAGGGCGTCATCTGCTCACTGTATGGTGGTGTTATCCGGTGACTGTATGCTGGTGTTATCCAGTCACTGTATGCTGGTGTTATCTGGTGACTGTATGGAGGCGTCATCTGCTCACTGTATGGTAGTGTTATCCGGTGACTGTATGGAGGCGTCATCTGCTCACTGTATGGTGGTGTTATCCGGTGACTGTATGGTAGTGTTAATCAGTCACTGTATGCTGGTGTTATCCGGTGACTGTATGGTAGTGTTATTCAGTCAATGTATAGAGGTGTTATCCGGTGACTGTATGGTAGTGTTATCCAGTCACTGTATGGAGGTGTTATCCGGTGACTGTATGGAGGTGTTATCCGGTGACTGTATGGTAGTGTTATCCAGTCACTGTATGGAGGTGTTATCCGGTGACTGTATGGTAGTGTTATCCAGTCACTGTATGGTGGTGTTATCCGGTGACTGTATGGAGGCGTCATCTGCTCACTGTATGGTAGTGTTATCCAGTGACTGTATGGAGGCGTCATCTGCTCACTGTATGGTGGTGCTATCCGGTGACTGTATGCTGGTGTTATCTGCTCACTGTATGGAGGTGTTATCCGGTGACTGTATGGAGGCGTCATCTGCTCACTGTATGGTGGTGCTCTCTGGTGACTGTATGGAGGTGTTATCCAGTCACTGTATGGTGGTGTTATCCGGTGACTGTATGGTAGTGTTATCCAGCCACTGTATGGAGGTGTTATCCGGTGACTGTATGGAGGTGTTATCCAGTCACTGTATGGTGGTGCTATCCGGTGACTGTATGGAGGTGTTATCCGGTAACTGTATGGCAGTGTTATCCAGTTACTGTATGGTGGTGCTATCCGGTGACTATATGCTGCTGCTATCCAGTCACTGTATGGTGGTGCTATCCGGTGACTGTATGGTGGTGCTATCCGGTGACTGCATGGTGGTGCTATCTGGTGACTGTATGGAGGTGTTATCCGGTGACTGTATGGAGGCAATATCTGCTCACTGTATGGCGGTGCTATCCAGTGACTGTATGCTGGTGTTATCCAGTCACTGTATGGTGGTGTTATCCGGTGACTGTATGGTAGGGTTATCCAGTCACTGTATGGAGGTGTTATCCGGTGACTGTATGGAGGCGTCATCTGCTCACTGTATGGTGGTGTTATCCGGTGACTGTATGCTGGTGTTATCCAGTCACAGTATGCTGGTGTTATCTGGTGACTGTATGGAGGCGTCATCTGCTCACTGTATGGTGGTGTTATCCGGTGACTGTATGGAGGCGTCATCTGCTCACTGTATGGTGGTGTTATCCGGTGACTGTATGGAGGTGTTATCCGGTCACTGTATGGAGGCGTCATCTGCTCACTGTATGGTGGTGCTATCTGGTCACTGTATGGAGGCGTCATCTGCTCACTGTATGGTGGTGCTATCTGGTGACTGTATGCTGGTGTTTTCTGGTCATGGCATGGTAAACATTACCATGTTTGTTATTCAGTCGTGGTATGAGCTATTATTCAGTATGGCGGTGCACTTATATAGTGCTGACATATACCGCAGCGCTTTACAGACACTAGCATTACACTGTCCCCAATGGGGCTCACAATCTAAGTTCACTATCGGTCTGTCTTTGGAGCGTGGGAGGAAACCGGAGAACCCGGAGGAAACCCACGCAAACACGGGTAGAACATACCAACCATTTTGATTGAAGGTCCCGCGCGAAATCCTGTGAGTGGTAACATATGACATCTTCACACCGGCCGAAGTGATGTCATCGCGGGCAGCACGAGATTTTGCAATGGATCTTTCATCTAGATGGCGGCTGCCGACTCTGCACAATCAAATAGATGAGGGTAAGTATGATTTTATTAATTTTTATTTTACACTGTAATATTGATGTCAGATGCCGCGATCAGCGATGGACGCGGCATCTGACGAGGAGTGGCACAATTGCCGTTCCCTGTCATTTCACTCACTACTTCGTAATTAAGTAAATAGCAATTATTATTTTTTGTAAAATTCAGTGAAGCAGCCAAATCGAATTTTCCTATACCTCGCTCCTCTCTAGATATGATCATCATGTGACCAGTGCAGAAGCGGATGGTGAACGTCATGAGGAGGAACTGGGAGTTGTACTTCTGGATCCTCTCTATGTAAAGTTCACTGGTGCCCCTACCATCACAGTCTGGACTTGCTGGGAATTGTAGTTTTCTCCTCTTATAAAGTCCACTGATGCTATATAATAACAGTCTGGTAATGCTGAGGGTTGTAGTTCTCTCCTCTTATACCTTCTCCCTGTAATGTCAACTTGTGTTCCACAATAGCTGCCTGGATCCTCCTTGTATAGTGCTATCTGCAGACCTGATCCTGCCCTCACCCATAGTAAGGCATCAAGTTACTAAGGTTCAGACGTGCCCCGTAGTCACGTTGTCCTATCAGAAGCTTCACACCCTGATCTTTATCTAAGACATGCACTCACACACATTGTTAGACTCTTTCTAAGACGTGTGTTCTGACAGTTTTCTGAGGAACTACTTTGTGCTTGACAAATTTTTGCTTTTTCGTTTTGCCATTTGCTTCATTTGAGGAATTGGTGTTTGATTTCCTTACCATTTGTCTTTTGGCTACTACTTCTGAGAGGTTTATCGTTTTTTTTGTTCCAAAAGTTTAATCTTTTGGATATTGAATTCGAGTGACAAGCATGGAGCCTGAATCCAAAATGTAGGTACATGTATTTGTTATTAGTATGTCTTTCAAAAGTTATATATAAAATATGTCTTCTCATATCTTCCTTTAGCTACTGTGTTTCTTCAATCTCAATTCGAGTGGGGGGTGTAAACAAAAACTAGGTTAGAATGAGGGTAGGTGTGACCAGGGCCCTCTCCCTGCCAAGGTCTAGTAGTAGGGTTGAGAGAACTTGTGTTTAAGTTCGACGTCCGAAGTTCGGGTTATCGCAGAATCCTGTTTTGGATTCCGCCACCACGGACCATAACAGAATTTGGAATCCATAACGGGCCGTTGTGGTTTCCAAATTCTTTATGGTCTGTAGTAGCGGAATCCATAACGGATTCTGCGATAACCCGAACCTCGGACGTCGAACTTAAACACAAGTTCTCTCGACCCTATCTAGTAGCCATTGTTCTGTTATCCCTAAGTTAATATTAGGACATTTAGTGGAGCATCTTGTGAAGTTAGTTTTGGTTCCTATGAAATAAAACTATGGAGTTTGGAAATTTCACAACTGTTAACCTTTTTCATCCTTAAACAGCCATAACAGAACTCCCATGACATGCCCTGTCTGCTATAGACCAGAGAAGATCCTCTCTACACATCTAAAAGAAAGTGTATGAGGCTAAACACCGAAGAGGAGAGGAAAGCTAGCTTGGAATCGGCTAAGAAGAGACTGGTGACCATAGCATCAAAGGGCACTGCCATTCATTATGAAGAGATCGTTTCTCTGGGATCTTTGGAAGATGTTGTTCCCTTTCTAGAGGACAGAGGCTTTTTAATAATCAATAAGCCAACTACAACCAGGTATGTTCTACCTCTGTCTGCCTATTGCGTTATGTGTGAGTCTACCCCAGGACCCAGATTCATATTTTATATTTTATAGGAGTGTCAGACACGAGAGAACATCTACCTCTGTTTCTGCTGCCACCTCCACATTGCCACAGCCTGTGGCGGCCTCTCAAGCAGATCCATTTAAAGGGAAAGATGTTGAGGACACACCAGGAATGTTCAAGCCTCAACAAGATATGGTGGTCACACAGGTCCATGTGGAGCCTAAAGAAGAAATGAAGGATGTGCCAGCTCTAGTGAAGATGGAGAACCAAGACGAGGAAGAAACCAGTCGAGGAGAAGACCATGGGGAAGGACAAAACAGAAGAGAAGATGAAGGAGAGAACAGTGAAGAAAGTGTTGAGAACCCGGATAGCCAGACACAGAGGTTAGCGTATACCGAGGCTTTTGACAGCAATAAGGCATCTGACAGCAGTAGCTAGTGTTGAGCGAATCGAAGTCCACAAGCGATTTTCAGGAAAATTTGATTCACTGCGAGCCGAATTTTCTCATGCTTTGTGGTAGCAAATAGATTTTGCCTGAAATTCCGGTAAAAACAAAAAAAATTATACTTACCTCATCCATTTGATTGTACTGAGTAGAGATGAGTGAATCAAATCCCACAAAGTGGAATTCGATCCGAATTTCAGAAATTATTCGATTCGCCAAGAGACCGAATTTCCTCGTGTTTCGTCTCAGTGAATTGATTAATCCTGAAATTCAAACTTACTGCCTCCATTTGCGCACGAAAGGCCGCCAGCCTCCATCTTGCTTCAAGATTTCCGGCCGAAATACAGTGCGGTGCGAGATTACATCATCACGCCGGCCGGCATGATGACGTCATATGTCACCACGCCAGCTGGCTTGATGACGTAATCTCGTGCCGCATGTGATTTCGGCTGAGGTCTTCAAGCAAGATGGTGGCGGCCGGCGCATTGCAAGCAAATTAACGTGGTAAGTTTGATGTAATGTTTTTTTTAAATGTTAATTTCACACTGTTTGTACACTCAGATGCTGCGATCATGTATGAACGCGGCATCTGAGTGGTACAATGACGGGGGGCGCGCTATCGCAGCTCCCCGTCATTGTGCTACTTACAAAAAAATACGCTTCGGGGCGAAGTAATTCGTCACAAAGCGAATTTTTTTGTGAAATCTGGAGAATCAGCCAAATCAAATTTTCAAGAAATTCACTCATCTCTAGTGATGAGCTGCCCACCGCCATCTTGGTTGAAGATCTCGCACAAAATCCCGTGTGCTGTGATGTATGACGTCACCACACCGGCCAATATGATGACGTCGTCACAAGCCGTGCAAGATTGCACGTTAGATCTTTAATCAAGATGGCAGCGGCCCGCTCTTCTTGATCAAATGGATAAGGTAAGTATGATTTTAAAAAATTGTGTATTATTTTACACTGTGTTATTACTGTCAGATGCAGCGATCAGCGATGAAAGCGGCATCTAAGGGAGTACAGTGATGGGGCGGCGCAATCGCAGCTCCCTGTCATTGCATCTACTACTTACAAAGAAATGCGCTTTGTGACAAAATAATTCGTCATGAAGTAAAATTTTTGGGGTAAAATTTGTCGAAACAGCTAAATCAGATTTTCAAATACTTTGCCATTACAACTAGTTGCCATTGTTCATATTAGGACATTTAGTGGAGCACCTTGTAAAGTTAGTTTTGGTTCCTATAAAATAAAACTATGGAGTTTGGAAATTTCACAACTGTTAACCTTTTTGTCCTTAAACAGCCACAACAGAACTCCCATGACATGCCCTGTCTGCTATAGACCAGAGAAGATCCTCTCTACACATCTAAAAGAAAGTGTATGAGGCTAAACACCGAAGAGGAGAGGAAAGCTAGCTTGGAATCGGCCAATAAGAGGCTGGTGACCATAGCATCAAAGGGCACTGCCATTCAGTATGAAGAGATCGTTTCTCTGGGATCTTTGGAAGATGTTGTTCCTTTCTAGAGGACAGAGGATTTTTAATAATCAATAAGCCAAGTACAACCAGGTATGTTCTACCTCTGTCTGCCTATTGCGTTACGTGTGAGTCTACCCGAGGACCCAGATTCATATTTTATATTTTATAGGAACGTCAGACATAGAAACATAGAAACATAGAATGTGTCGGCAGATAAGAAACCATTTGGCCCATCTAGTCTGCCCAATATGCTGAATACTATGAATAGCCCCAGGCCCTATCTTATATGAAGGATGGCCTTATGCCTATCCCATGCATGCTTAAACTCCTTCACTGTATTTGCAGCTACCACTTCTGCAGGAAGGCTATTCCATGCGTCCACTACTCTCTCAGTAAAGTAATTCTTCCTGATATTACTTTTAAACCTTTGCCCCTCTAATTTAAAACTATGTCCTCTTGTAGCAGTTTGTCTTCTTTTAAATATTCTCTCCTCTTTTACCGTGATGCTTCCCTTTATGTATTTAAAAGTTTCTATCATATCCCCTCTGTCTCTTCTTACTTCCAAGCTATACATGTTAAGGTCCTTTAACCTTTCCTGGTAAGTTTTGTCCTGCAATCCATGTACTAGTTTAGTAGCTCTTCTCTGAATATCCTTCTGCAGATATGGTCTCAGTACTGCACACAATACTCCCAATGAGGTCTCCCTAGTGCTCTGCAGAGCGGCACGAGCACCTCCCTCCTTCTACTGTTAATGCCTCTCCCTATACACCCAAGCATTCTGCTGGCATTACCTGCTGCTCTATGACATTGTCTGCCCACCTTTAGGTCGTCTGATATAATGACCCCTAAATCCCTTTCCTCAGATACTGAGGTTAGTACTGTATCACTGATTTTATATTCTGCTCTTGGGTTTTACGCCCCAGGTGCATTATCTTGCACTTATCGACATTAAATTTTAGTTGCCAGATTTTTGACCATTCCTCTAGTTTTCCTAAATCCTTTTCCATTTGGTGTATCCCTCCAGGAACATCAACCCTGTTACAAATCTTTGTGTCATCAGACACAGGGGAACATCTACCTCTGTTTCTGCTGCCACCTCCACATTTCCACAGCCTGTGGTGGCCTCTCAAGCAGATCCATTTAAAAGGAAAGATGTTGAGGACACACCAGGAATGTTCAAGCTTCAACAAGATATGGAGGTCGCACAGGTCCATGTGGAGCCAGAAGAAGAAATGGAGGATGTGCCAGCTCTAGTGAAGATGGAGAACCAAGATGAAGAAGAGGAAGAAAACAGTCCAGGTCCAGGAGAAGGCTATATGGAAGGACAAATCAGAAGAGAAGATGAAAGAGAGAACCCAGATAGCCAGACACAGAGGTTAGTGTATACAGAGGTTTTTGACAACAATAATACAATGGAAAATGGAAAAAAGAAATAAAGTTACATCATACTTGCCTTATCCATTTGCTTGCAATTGGTCGGCTACCGCCATCTTAATTGAAAATCTAGTGCGAAATCTCGTACGGCTTGTAATGACGTCATCATGTCCACCAGTGTGGCGGACATCATACGTCACCGCGCACAGGATTTCGTGCGAGCTCTTCAATCAAGATGGCGGCCGTCTCTTTGCGCCCAAACAGATGAGGTAACTCTTCAGTGTTAAACCTCCTACACTTTCTTTTAGGATGTGATAGTTTTTTTTACACTGTATTACACTGTATTATTATTCTCAGATGCCGCGATCAGCTATGAACACGGCATCTGAGGGGTACAATGATGAGGAGCAGCTCAATCGCCGCTCCCTGTCATTGCACCCACTACTTACAAAGAAATGCGCTTCGTGATGAAGTAATTCGTCACAAAGCGAATTTTTTTGTAAAATTTAGCGAAGCGGCCGAATTGGATTTTCAAATACGTCGCTCATCATTACTAGTTGCCATTGTTCTGCTATGACTTGATTGTAATTTTTTTCTTATATTATTTTACACTCTGTTATTACTGTCAGATTCAGCGATGAACGCGGCATCTGAAGGGTACAGTGATGGTGGGGTCGCAATCGCAGCTCCCTGTCATTGCATCCACTACTTACAAAGAAATACGCTTTGTGACTAAATAATTCGTCATGAAGTGAATTTTTTGGGGTAAAATTTGTCGAAGCAGCCGAATCAGATTTTCAAATAGTTCGCTCATCACTACTGGTTGCCATTGTTTTATTATCACCAAGTTAATATTAGGACATTTAGTGGAGCATCTTGTAAAGTTAGTTTTGGTTCCTATGAAATAAAATTATGGAGTTTGAAAATGTCATAACTTTGGGAATATCATATGTGTTAACCTTTTTGTCCTTGGACAGCCACAACAGAACTCCCATGACATGCCCTGTCTGCTATAGACCAGAGAAGATCCTCTCTACACATCTAAAAAGAAAGTGTATGAGGCTGAACACCGAAGAGGAGAGGAAAGCTAGCTTGGAATCGGCTAAGAAGAGACTGGTGACCATAGCATCAAAGGGCACTGCCATTCATTATGAAGAGATCATTTCTCTGGGATCTTTGGAAAACGTTGTTCCCTTTCTAGAGGACAGAGGCTTTTTAATAATCAATAAGCCAAGTACAACCAGGTATGTTCTACCTCTGTCTGCCTATTAGCGTTACGTGTGAGTCTTCCCCAGGACCCAGATTCATATTTTATATTTTATAGGAACGTCAGACACAGGGGAACATCTACCTCTGTTTCTGCTGCCACGTCCACATTTCAAGCAGATCTATTTAAAGGGAAAGATGTTGAGGACACACGAGGAATGTTCAAGCCTCAACAAGATATGGAGAGTCGCACAAGTCCACTTGGAGCCTGAAGGAGAAATGAAGGATCTGTCAGCTCTAGTGAAGATAGAAAACCAAGATGAAGAAAGAAGAAGACATCAGTCCAAGAGAAGACCGTGGGGAAGGACAAAACAGAAGATAAAATGAAGTAGAGAACAGTGAAGAAAGTGTTGAGAACCTAGATAGCCAGACACAGAGGTTAGTGTATACCGAGGCTTTTTAATACTCAACAAGCCAACTGCTACAGAGGTATGTTGTACCTCTGTCGGCCACTTTTTTCATGTGCGAGTCTGCCCCAGTACCCAGATTCATAATTTATAGGAATATTGGACACAAGAGAACATCTGCCTATGTGTCTGCTGTACCAGCTCTACTGACTGAGGGCCAAGACGAAGAAAAGGAAGGCAACAATCCTGTAGAAGACCAAATGGAAGGGCAAGGAAGAACAGAAGTTAAAGGAAACTATGAAGAAAGAAATGAGAGCCTGGATAGCCAGATGCGGAGGACAGTGTATAGAGATAGCCTATGTCTTTAGTCAAGCCAGTTGCACTTTCCTCCTAAATTATAGAATTCTACAGACAAAATGGACAGTTGACTCAAGAAAGAAGATGATGGCTGCAGGGTTACACCAACGTCATTCATTGGACGACTCAATGCTGAAGTACTTTGCCTCCTATCTGCGGCTCACTTTGAGGGTGACTAATTACAAACAGGAGGTTGAAGATGTTGCGAGGTTCCTCTTTACATGGACCCAAAGAGTGTAAATCTGGAGTTTGTAAAGAATGTGGAAAAGGCCAACTCCTTCTTTACCAAGCTAAGGGATTTAAACCTAGCAAACCAAAACCTCTTCAACTACCTTAACCCCTTAAGGACCCTGCCATTTTTCACCTTAAGGACCCGGCCATTTTAGCAAATCTGACCATGTGTCACTTTATGTGGTAATAACTTTAAAACGCTTTTACTTATCCAAGCCATTCTGAGATTGTTTTCTTGTCACATATTGTACTTCAAGACAGTGGTAAAATTTAGTCAAAAAAATTCATTTTTATTTATAAAAAAAAATACCAAATTTACCTAAAAGTTTGGAAAATCTCCAAATTTCTATTTCTCTACTTTTATAATAGATAGTAATACCTCAAAAAATAGTTATTACTTTACATTCCCCATATGTTTACTTCATGTTTGGATCATTTTGTGACTGCCATTTTATTTTTTGGGAACATTAGAAGGCTTAGAAGTTTAGACGAACATCTTAACATTTTTCTGAAAATTTCCAAAACCTACTTTTTAACCCCTTAAGGACGCATGACGTACCTGTACGTCATGGTTTCCGAGTCCTTAAGGACCCATGACGTACAGGTACGTCATGAGTTGTTCCGATCACTGCTGCTCAGCTGGCAGTGATCGGAACAAGGTACCTGCTGAAATCATTCAGCAGGTACCTTGTTACAATGCCCAGGGGGTCTTGTGACCCCCATATCGGCGATCGCTGCAAACCGCATGTCAATTCAGACCCGCGGTTTGCAGCTTTAGCGATCTCTGATCCCCGCGGTCTGTGACCGCAGGGATCAGAGGGTTAATGCCCCAATGTGTTTATTTTAACCCCCTGCAGCCCCCAATCATATTGTGGCTGTGGGGGTGCAGGGGGTGGTTGCGGGGCGAGCGGTGCGGCGGGCGGGATCGCGATGCGATCCCCTGCCCGCCTCCTCTGTAATGTTTCCCTGGTGTCTAGTGGGTCTATCAGAGTGTCAGCACAGGATGGGATCGCAGAGGAGGGCTCCACTCCTTCTGCTTCAATCACCCGCTGCCCTCTTATGGCAGCGGGTGATGGTTGCCATGGAGACAGGGCGCTTTCAGAAGCGTCCTGTGTCCATGGTGCTGAAAGTCTGAATAGACCTGCTAAAGGTCTATTCAGACTTTGTAAAGTACAAAATACAGCACAGTGCACTATATAGTGTACTGTACTGTATTATACAGACACCAGATCCACTGGATCTTTCAGAACCAAGTGGGTCTGGGTCAAAAAAAATGGCTTTTTTGACACCGTTTTTATTTAATAGTTTTTACGGTGTTCACCTGAGGGGTTAGGTCATGTTATATTTTTATAGAGCAGGTCGTTACGGACGTGGTAATACCTAATATGAATACTTTTTTTAATTTACGTTTTACACAATAACAGCATTTTTAAAACAAAAAAAATCATGTTGCGATGAGGAGCGATGAGGAGAAAGCAAAGCTGTTAAATATTTTTTCTCCAATGTATTCACTGAGGAAAATAAAAGGTCAGATGAAATGCTGAATGTAAAAATAAATCCCCCATTAAAAGTGTCCTGTTTGACCCAAGAAGAAGTACAACAGCGACTTAAAATGTCCTCAATGTAACTCAATGTCCTTACATGCGGAGATTGCTGACTATGGACTCGATCACATTGATTAATGTGTCACCAGTATTTTATATTGGTTCCCACCTTCGTTGGTATAGTTTATATAGTTCATGTATTATTTTCTTTTCTATCCTTTTTGATGGTACTGCAGCAGTACCGCAGTCGTATGATTTGTTGTGCTGGATCGTATTGCATAGTCCACTTGTGCAAATAATCATCTCCTTATGTGGGCTCAAAATATGCGTTACGCAGCGCGTTACTGCAGTGGTACTGCAATTATGTAATACATACATAGTCGTGTTATAGAGTATATATTAAGTATTGACTCTCATAAGATGATTGTCCTTAAATGCGCTATAGTTGCGCGCAAAATATCTCTTACCCGACTCCTCTGATCTCATTGCGCTGATTATGCTTGTTTGATTTCTCCGGATGGGATGTCTTTCTGCATGCGCTGTACGTTCTTACCCACGCCCGACCTCCGGAGGTAGTTGTAGGTGTAATATTATGCTTGAATTAGCTTTGAGAGATGTGATCTGTCGCTGTCGAACCAGACGGGTTTTGGAACTCTATGTTCCTTCCTCAGTGGCAAAAAGAAGTATCACTGACCAAATGACTGAAGTGTGAACATAGCCTTACAGGTCAATGTTTGTGTCAGGTATAATGTACTTAACCATGCAGTGGCCCAAGATTATACTATAGAGCAGGCATGCTCATCCTGCGGCCCTCCAGCTGTTGTAAAACTACAACTCCCACAATGCCCTGCTGTAGGCTGAAAGCTGTAGGCTGGTCGGGCATGCTGGGAGTTGTAGTTTTGCAACAGCTGGAGGGCCGCAGGTTAAACATTCCTGCTATAGAGTGAAAGAGCGCTCTCCTTTTACACCGTCTGCTGATTCCACATAGATTGCTAGAGAACCTGTTCTGTTACACGTTGAGTCAAGCAGTGGGCCCATGAAGGAGTGGAGAGGGTGTCAGCAGTAGGTTTGTGTTGACGTCACTGTTTATGTTTCCCTTCTTCTGATCCTTCAGAAGAACCACCCCAAAATAAGGATCCTGTCTTTGAGCATCCGCCTTCACACGCCTTCAATTACTGACACAGTATTTTGTCAGTAATTGATCAGTATTGGTGGGTCCAAAACAGAGATGACACCTGTACCCACTCCTGCTTTTGGCTTTCAAATCATGATTAAATCCTGATGCAAAATACTGACTGTGTGATAGAGGCCTCATGCTCAATTTGCACGAGTTTTGGCCATTTGCCTCTGAAATCAGTTTTGATCAGATGGAAAAGAAGAAAAGACTTTAATGGCCTCTATAACACGGTCGGTATTGGTAATGGAAAAACAGGAGTGGGTGCAAAACAGATAACATGTGAGGGAAATATTTGGATGTCTTCTGTGTTTTGGACCCACTCCTGCTTTTGGCTTCCAAATCATGATCAAATCCTGGTGCAAAATACTGACTGTGTGATAGAGGCCTTATGGATGCTCCAAAGACAGGATCTGTTGTGTTTTTCATTTTTTGACAGATCAGAAGAAGGGTAAAATAAATGGTGATGCTAACAAGGCCAATCAGGGACACTAGTGGCTGACCATTAATCCAGGGGATCTTGGATCTGGGGGTGGCAGAGTGCAGTCCAAGTATACCACTACCTGCTGGTTCAGGTTGTGCTCCATGTCCTGCTGTTGTTGCTGGGTGGTTTCTTCAGTAGGCGGGTGAAAAAAAGTGCTCATTAGGGACTCATCCAGTTAAGGTTCTGCTCCTGCCCCCTTCTACCCCCCTCCAGCAGACATCGCAGTGGAGCATAGGTGCAAGGGGTCTCCCCGGTCAGACCTTCATGAGGATGGGCGATGGTGCACATAGGCAGTGACCAACCAACTACACAGGATGTATCGATAGTTGAGTTTTTCATCCCTCTCATGAGGTGTAAAAAAGGTCCCCCTTTTGGCCCGGTAGCGAGGGTCTAATATCATGGAGAGCCAGTAGTCATCCCTCTGCTGAATGGTGATAATGTGGCTGTCACTACGCAAGCAACTCAGCATTAGAGATGGCCCGAACTATTCCCCGGCGAACATAGCTTGTTCGCGTTCACCTCGGCGGGCGAACATATGCGATGTTCGGTCCGCCCCCTATACATCATCATTGAGCAAACTTTGACCCTGTACCTCACAGTCAGCAGACACATTCCAGCCAATCAGCAGCATACCCTCCCTCCCAGACCCTCCCACCTCCTGCACAGCATCCATTTTAGATTCATTCTGAAGCTGCAGTCTTAGTGAGAGGAGGGAGAGTGTAGTTGCTGCTGATTTAATAGGGAAATTGATAGCTAGGCTAGTGAATTCAGTGTCCACTCCAGTCCTGAAAGACTCATCTGATCTCTGCTGTAAGGACAGCGTCCTGACAGCACCCCAAAAAGCCCTTTTTAGGGCTGCAACATTAGTCTGCTTCTTTTTTTTTCTCCATATATATATGTGCAGTTGCCTGGCCTGCCTGTGTGTGAGGAGCTGCAGGCCCACAGACTGTACTGTGCCCACTGCCAGTGCCCACCACTCACACCGTGTGGCACAGGACTTTGCATCAAACAAAGGCATTTAATTTTTACCCTTTAATCTAAGGTTAGTTGCCTGCCAGTTTGTGTCAGGCCGACTTCCACAGACTGTAGTGTGCCCACTGCCAGTGCCCACCACCACTCATACCGGGTGGCACAGGCATTTAATTTTTACACTTTAGTCTAATTTCAGTTGCTTGCCTGCTGCCAGTGTGTGTCAGGCCGACTTCCACTGACTGTAGTGTGCCCACTGCCAGTGCCCACCAAGACTCATACCGTGTGGCACAGGCATTTAATTTTTACACTTTAGTCTAATTTCAGTTGCTTGCCTGCTGCCAGTGTGTGTCAGGCCGACTTCCACAGGACTGTAGTGTGCCCACTGCCAGTGCCCACCACCACTCATGCCGTGTGGCACAGGCATTTCATTTTTACACTTTAGTCTAATTTCAGTTGCTTGCCTGCTGCCAGTGTGTGTCAGGCCGACTTCCACAGACTGTAGTGTGCCCCACTGCCAGTGCCCACCACCACTCATACCGGGTGGCACAGGCATTTAATTTTTACACTTTAGTCTAATTTCAGTTGCTTGCCTGCTGCCAGTGTGTGTCAGGCCGACTTCCACAGACTGTAGTGTGCCCACTGCCAGTGCCCACCAAGACTCATACCGTGTGGCACAGGCATTTAATTTTTACACTTTAGTCTAATTTCAGTTGCTTGCCTGCTGCCAGTGTGTGTCAGGCCGACTTCCACTGACGGTAGTGTGCCCACTGCCAGTGCCCACCACTCATACCGGGTGGCACAGTACCTAGCACGCGTAGTACCACTTATCTAAAAAAAATGACAGGCAGAGGCAGGCCACCCCGCAGGGGCCGTCGTGGTCGTGGTGCTGTGATTTCCACTGGCCCTGGAATAATGCCCAGTGTTCAGAGGCCACGTACCCTGAACCTGAAAAATTCTGAGGACATAGTTGACTGGCTTAGACAGGACACCCAATCTTCAACAGCTTCCGCTAAGAACCTTGACGCTCCATCCTCCTCCAGCTCAGCTTCGATCACCTGCTCTCAAGTTACCACGCTCCCGCCCGCCGCCACCACCACAGCCACCACAGCCGCTTCACTTGATCCGTCAGAGGAGTTATTTACACATCAGTTGGATGCAATTAGTGATGCGCAACCATTATTGCCAGATGATGTAGATTACAGGGATATGTCTCAGTCAGGCAGGATTACACACATGGACGTACAGTGTGATAATGATGATGATGATGTTGTACCCGCTGCTGCTTCCTTTGCTGAGGTGTCAGATACAAGTGAAGCGGTTGATGATGACGATGTGTCCACGTGGGTGCCTGCTCGAAGAGAAGAAGAGGGGGAAAGTTCAGAAGGGGAGACAGAGAGAAGGAGGAGACAAGTTGGAAGCAGGGGGAGGTCGTCGCAAGGAGTTAGTGGCACAGTCAGACAGCATGTATCGGCACACGGGGTCAGCCAGACAGCACGCCAGTCAATGCATGCTGTTGCCACCACCAGAATGCTGTCATTGCAAAGCTCAGCAGTGTGGCATTTTTTTTGTGTGTCTGCCTCTGATAACAGCAATGCCATTTGCAACCTGTGCCAAAAGAAACTGAGTCGTGGGAAGTCCAACACCCACCTCAGTACAACTGCTTTGCGAAGGCACATGATCTTACATCACAAACGCCTATGGGATCAACACATGCGTACAAGCAGCACACAAACTCAAAGCCACCATGCTCCTCCTGGTCCAGCATCTTCAGCCACGTCAACCACTGCTGTCCTTCTTGCCCCCTCTCAACCACCCGCCACTCCGCCTCTCACCTTCAGCAGTTCCATCTCATCTGCCCACAGTCAGGTGTCTGTTAAGGAAATGTTTGAGCGTAAGAAGCCAATGTCACAGAGTCACCCCCTTGCCTGGCGTCTGACAGCTGGATTGACGAAACTCTTAGCCCGCCAGCTTTTACCATACCAGCTGGTGGAGTCTGAGGCCTTTAAAAAATTTGTCGCTATTGGGACACCACAGTGGAAGGTACCCGGACGAAATTTTTTTTCAAAAAAGGCAATCCCTGATATGGGACATAACAGGGATTAAACTGATAGGAATAGTACTAGTTAAGTCACCACTCGGGTGTGACAGTAAATTGCACGGCGCAGACGCAGTCACCGTGGATTAAAACAAAAGGGAGGGAGCCAGCGTTTTTTTAACCATCTCCCCGTTCGAAAAATCAATTCAATAGAGGACCCCAGATTGGGGACGTAACAGGGATTAAACTGATGAGAATAGTACTACAGAAAATACCACTCATATCGGGTGTGACAGTAAACTGCACGGCACAGACGCAGTGACCGTGGATTAAAACAAAGGAGAGGGAGCCAGCGTTTTTTTAACCATCTCCCCGTTCGAAAAATCTATTCAATTGACCTTTCGGGGACCCTTGGTGTTGTAGGTGGCTGGGTGGAGGAAGAAACCTTCAATGACATCACCGGGACATAGCTAGCTTGGTATCCAACCTTGTGCAAATGGGGAGTTTGCGGTTGTGCAAATGGACTGTTTGCGGTTGTTTGCGGTGCATTAAAAGGGGAGTTTGGTCTGTCAATATCTGTAAAGTGGGCGTAACCCTTACACTACCTGATCGATACAACATCATACCTGATCGTATACACACACTGGATGTTTTAAAGCATGTTATTCCAAACAATTTAGGAATGTTACGTGATTTATGCCCTTTATGGATTAAAACCCGACTCTGCATCCACTACGTAATTTTCCATGGGAGTTTTGCCATGGATCCCCCTCCGGCATGCCACAGTCCAGGTGTTAGTCCCCTTGAAACAACTTTTCCATCACTATTGTGGCCAGAAAGAGTCCCTTTGGTTTTTAAAATTCGCCGGTCTATTGAAGTCTATGGCGGTTCGCCCGGTCGCGAACATTTTAATTTTATGTTCGCGACATCACTACTCAGCATGCTTCTGGCCATTTGCACAAGGGAATCAGAGGGACTCTCTGCCTCCATCTCCACTGCATACTGCTATGGTGTGTCAGGGTCATCTGCCTGATCTTGTTCCTCTCCTGTCGCTTAGGTAGGTAAACCAGGGCTTTAATGTCCTCCTCCTCTGCCAGTTCAGCCAACACAGGGCTCCATTAGCCAGCCAGATTTATCAACATCTGCTCCAGGATATGAAGGAGTGGAATGACATTATTCATCCCTTAGTCCTGGCGACTAAGAAATAAAGTGGCCTCCTCAAAGTGCCTGAGCAAACGGCAGGCCTTATGCATAAGCGTTATTGGTGACCATCGTTCCAAGCTTCAGTTGGCAAGGAGACAGCCAGGTTTCGATTTCTAGGTTTATGACGCCGAGAAGATCCTCCCTGCTGTGACTCCGTTCGCCCGGGCTGAGCAGGTGCAGAACACCATGACACCACAGTGCTCTTCTTAGGTAGTATGCAGGAGAACCACTCTGTGGTTACAGTGGAGGCAGAGGACAAGGTGGAGGATAAAGAATCAGAGGAGGACATTTGCGCCACAATCACAGCAGAGGCGACATTGCCATCACCTGGCCAAGTTACTGGTGAGCCTGGGCCAGAACCACATTTACCCAGTGGGCCGCAAAGGACATATATTGTCCTTGACGATAGTTAAAGCTCCACAGGTCTGCGCTGCTGTGAACTCAAGACTAGCCCACCTTCTGCTGTATGCAAGTATGCAGAGCTGGAATGGTATTTTTAGAGAAGTAGCAACGACTTTGGACTCTCCACAAGCTATTAGTTTTTTGAAATGTGCAGAGTCAACCACATGTAAAGAGAGGGACTGTAGTACCAGCAACTTGGCCAAGAGCATGTTTAGCTTTTGAGCTGTTGGATGAGTGCACATGTAATGGTGTCTCTTTCAATCACCTCGGTGATCGATTGCTGCCGAAGCAAGTGACGAGGAGTAGGAGGAGCAGCAGAAGCATCAGGATCAGTAGACAATGGGAAGGAAACACAGCTCTTTTCTGCTAAGGTGGTGGATCCCTGACTGCTGGAGAAGGCGTGTAGACCACTCAGAGATGTGTCAGGCTGTACCATTACATTAATGCCACAGTTTTCCTAAGCCACTTTATTCCTAAGTCACTTTACGTTGACTCACGACTGTGGTGCCAACATTGGAACACTGCTGGCTCAAGGCCATCTTGCATCCTGCTGGCTCAGTGGAACGCTGCCACCCTGTTGCTGTCTGGGCAAGCTGCCACCCTCGCCTGATGATGATGATGATGATAAAGCCTCCTCTTTACCTAACTCCCACGTGCAGTCGGCTACATCATCCACTACTGTCTGCTCGTCAGTTATGTCACCTTCACCGGTCTCATGGCCGCGTCCCTGACCGCTCGCAACACCTGCTTCCACGCGATTGTTAGTGTCGCTACTTGCATACCTACAGGTGGAAGCAGCGGACCTCTCCTCTAAATCTGCACTGGGCAGTAGCTGCTAACTTTTCTCAATAAGCTTGTCTTCGCTGAGAAGCGGAGCAGAGCCGGCTGCATACAATACTTTCCGAGCAGAAAAGAAAGAGGCAGGTTCAAGACAGGTGGGGTCACAGAGTTTGTTTCTGGGCCATGCCAACTAAGTGTGGTGTCCTGTTTGGGGGTGACTGATGTCAGTTGAGATGATGTTGAAGACTGAGTCAACCATTCCAGTGGCAGCTCTGGCTTGTTGCTGCTGCTTTTACCACCTCCATCTTCTTCTGCTGCTACTTCTGCTGGCTCCAGCAACCTTTTTTCCACTGCCCTTTCCTTAGGAGAGCCCTGGCACCTCTTTGTTGGCCATACTGTATGGTTACAGTAACTGTATATGTGAAATAACTAATCCAATGTGAATGTGGACACCCCACTAACAGTTATATTACACAGGTTATTCACCCCAGTTTGAGAATGAAGGCGTAATAGAATTGCTTAACTATTAAACAAGCTGATCACCGTTCAATTAGATATCTGAGCTCTACACAGGGGATTGATGAAAACTGCACTGTCTCCTAAGGATCCCTTCAGCTTACAGAACCTACACTGTGCTTCAGTATCCCTATGCCCTCCCTACAATCTCTCTACACTTTCCCTATCCCAGATTTAGCAGGACAACATATTAGCTATTAAACTTAATGGTTTAATATAATTTAACAACAGTGCACACAAGTCATAGTTAAGGAAAACACAATACAAATGAAGGTAAAACAAAAGGCACTACATAAAAACTAAACTCTTGTCCCAAAAAGATGTGGTGCAGAAATTCCTGCCGCTGGAGTTTGGCGTTTAGGTTTTGGTAGTCCTTTATCCAGGGAGCTGTGATTCAATGTTATAGCATAGCTCCATATACACAGAATCACCAGCACGCACATCTGGGTGGGTTTAAAAAAACTTTTCTGGGCAAATACACTCTATATTTCACCTTCACACGTAATTAGGACCCTTAAAACATAACTTTTACTTAATACGTACAATAAAATACACCGCAAATAATCGCTAGTGAAATACCAGTCACCAATAATAGGATAGCCACGTATGGGAGAATTTAGATATCAGAGTGTAACAAAAGGGTGCGGGATGTCGGTAGCGACCAGGGTGGGAATTCTTTCCCTAATCCACCCTAGCTACTCCTAAGCCCAGGAGTGCCTTCTGCCAGGATAATGATGTGGCAGCCTCCTGGCAGAAGGCAGTCCGATCTCGGAATGGAGTTCATCTGCGCATTACAGTGTCGGGAGACCACTTATCTTTGTAATTGAACTCCATCCCTGCGTAATATCGTTGCTATAGGACTGCGATCAAGTAAGGCCATCTTTTTTGTTCCATTTAGAGTTTTTTTCTTCCCCCAAACTCTGCCTTGGAGAGTAATATCTTTATCATCTTCCCCCTGAGGAGCCCGCAAAGGGCGAAACGCGTTGGGGACAATTTGGGGATTTTTATGGTATTTGCCTAAGACCTGTGGGCCATATCCTACTTGCCCATTCTTCATAGGCAGTTGTGTGTACCAAATTAGTGTGAGTCGAGGGTGCTATAAGCCAGGTACGGGGACAGGGCATTCCCACCATCAGGATCTGTCCCTGGGCTTAGGAGTAGCTAGGGTGGATTAGGGAAAGAATTCCCACCCTGGTCGCTACCGACATCCCGCACCCTTTTGTTACACTCTGATATCTAAATTCTGCCATACGTGGCTATCCTATTATTGGTGATTGGTATTTCACTAGCGATTATTTGCGGTGTATTTTATTGTACGTATTAAGTAAAAGTTATGTTTTAAGGGTCCTAATTACGTGTGAAGGTGATTTTTGATGAAAGGATACCTCTATATCAATACTGTAATTTCTGAAATTGATGTATTTTGTTTAGACACTCTATATTTCCTTTGCTCCTTCATATGTTTAACAGATAATGTTATCAGATGTGTTGTGTCCTGCAGCCAATCAATTTGGTGACTGAAGTTAAATGGTCTGAGGTTCATTTCCAGTCTCTTCAAAGACCATAAACCAGTAGGAGGTCATCATTTTTTCCCACTACCTTTTCACATTTAAAGCTCTGCTATATGGACACATGAATCCAAAGTAGATCATCAAATCGAGTGAGCAGTTGTGGATCAGTTTCAGTGTGAATCTACATTAGACTGGGAAAATTAAGAGATCGGAATGACTTCAAATGTGGCATGGTCATCAGTGCCTGACTAGCCGAAGCCAGAATATGGAAAACTGCCTGGTAGTGTTTTCTTCTGCAGTGATTGTATCAAAAATCGTAGGATAGAGGAAAACATCCAGTAAAAGGGGATCCTGTGGACATAAACAGTAGTTGCCAAAAATGGTCACAGAAGAATGTCAAGAATCACTACAGATAAGCAGTGCACAGTCAAGTAAACTGTAGCCGAATACAACGCTGGTGCCCCAACTAAGGTTTCCGAATGCAAAACTCATAGTTCCTCAGCATGGATGAGTGAAACCAGTAGATAACCGGTTCAAGTGCCATTCTAACAAAAAGGCAAGTCTTCAAAGGAAACAGAGCATAGAAACGGGAGCAGTGTTTAGTCAGATAGATCTGATTTCCAAAGTCAGAATTTGGCACATACATCATAAATTGCTTCATGTCAACTGTTAAAAGTTTAGGCTGGCGGAGGTAGAGTAATGGTGAGGGACATTTTTTCTCTGCAGACCCTGGGTCCCTTGATGCATGTGGATGGTTGTTTGGACAGTATGGCTTAGGTAAGCATTGTGGTCGACCAAGTTCATCTATTCATGGCAGCTGCTGACCCTATAGAGACACTTTCAGCAGGACAATGCACCATAACATGGATACTGGTTCAGTCATGGATTGGTTCCAGGAAAAAGATAGTGAGTTTTCCTTGCTTCCCTATCCTAAGTCCCCAGACCTTAATCATATAGAGCATCTCTGGGATTGGATAGTATTGGCCATTCAGACGTTGTCAGTGCCTTTATCTAATATCCTCGTCAATATTCCTACAGAACAATTTCAACACCTCGTGGAATCTGTGTAATGATGAACTGCTGCAGTTCTGAAGGTGAAGAAGATCCAAACCTCTACTAGATGAGTGCATGATTAATTTACAGGTATATTATCTGGATTCTATTAGTTTTTGGGATAACCGATGTTTATTGGCATTGGTTTTATAGACATTTCTTAAACATCATTTAATGTTCCAAAATGCTTTACTTTCTAACAGAAATACTTCCATGTGTAAATTCATTGATGTTTAAAGGGCAGCTGCCATCAATTTTATGCTGACTGTACTGAGGGCAGTATAAAGTAGTGACAGAAATGCTGATTTCAGCGGTGTGTCACACATCAGCTAAAAGTAAATGGTTGCCGAGAACCATCATCATAATCATTGCAGCCCAGGCCTTGAAAGGAGTCCTGGTTATTCCTAATCTCCTGCTCGCCCGCCAATCTGCTGATGATTGGAAGTTCTCTCCTAGAGAGAAAGGGAGAAAACTACGTAGAAGCCTGTCAGTCATCAGCAGATGGGCGAGAAGAGCAGGAATTCATGAATAACCAGGACTCTTCTCAGGTAGATTGGACTCTTTTCAAGACCTGGGCTGCAATGATTATGATGCTGGTTCTCGACAACCACTTACTTTTAGCTCATGAGTGACACAGCGCTGATATCAGCATTTCCGTCACCTATTTATACTGACCGTACTGAGGACAGTATAAAGTTGATGACAGGTTCCCTTTAAGACAATGCTATTTGTGACTAAAACATATCCTAAATTTAGAACATTATTATTGCTTCTCCCCTGTGTGAATTCTCCGATGGTGACATTTGATTTTCGATTAAAACATTTCACACATTCTGAAAATGGATATGGCTTCTTCCCTATGTGAGTTCAATGATGTTTGGAGAGATTTGATTTATCTAAGACACACTTTGCCTATTCTAAACATGAAAATGGTTTCTCCACTGTGTGAATTATTTGATGTTCAATACGGTCTAATTTCTTTTTAAAACATTTGCCACATTTTGTTCATGAATATGGCCTCTCCCGTGTGTGAGTTCTCTGATGTCTGACAAGTTCTGCTTGAAAGCTATAACTTTTCCAAGTCTGAATATGAAAGTGGCTTCTCCCCTGTGTGAACCCGCTGATGTTTAACAAGAGCCGCTTTCTGGATAAAACATTTGCCACATTCTGAACATGAATATGGTCTCTCCCCTGTGTGAGTTCTCAGATGTTTAACAAGATCTGATTTCTGGATGAAACATTTTCCACATTCTGAACATAAAAATGGTTTCTCTCCTGTGTGAATTCTCTCATGCGTAATAAGCCTTGATTTATTGTGAAACAATTTCCCACACTCTGAACATGAAAATGGCTTCTCCCCCGTATGAACTCTCTTATGTGAAATAAAACATGTTTTATTGCTAAAACATTTCCCACATTCTGAACATGAAAATGGCTTCTCTCCTGTGTGGCTTCTCTGATGTCTATTAAGATCTGATTTATTTTTAAAACATTTTCCACATTCTGAACACAAAAATAGCCTCTCCCCTGTGTGAGATATTTGATGCATAAGACTTGATTTCATCATATGAGATTTCCCACATTCTGAGTGTGAAAACAGCTTCTCCCCCATGTGAATTCTCTGATGTGCCAGAAGATCTGATTTCTGTTTAAACCATTTTCTACATTCTGAACATGAAAATGGCTTCTCCCCTGTGTGAATTCGCTGATGTTTAACAAGATTTGATTTCTGGATAAAACATTTTCCACATTCTGAACATAAAAATGGCTTCTCCCCTGTGTGAACTCTCTGATGTTTAACAAGAGTCGCTTTCTGGATAAAACATTTTCCACATTCTAAACACGAAAATGGCTTCTCTCCTGTGTGAACTCTTTGATGTTTAACAAGAGCCGCTTTCTGGATAAAACATTTTCCACATTCTAAACACGAAAATGGCTTCTCCCCTGTGTGAATTCTCTCATGTATAATAAGAGTTGATCTACCGCGAAACCATTTCCCGCATTCCGAACATGAATATGGCTTCTCTCCTGTGTGAATTCTCTCATGTACCAGAAGACCTGATTTCTGTTTAAAACATTTTCCACATTCTGAACATGAAAATGGCTTCTCCCCTGTGTAAATTCTTGGATTTTTACCCCTTCTGTGTTCTTTGTTTTGCTTAACAGTCTGTGATAAATCAAAAGGTAGGACACTTTGAGAATGGTCAGATGATAGACTTTTGCTTTGCAGGTCTGAGGATATATCTGGGATAACGACATTCTCTTCATAACTATCTGGTATGATAGCATGATCATTGGCTTCAAAATCTTTAGGTATCAAATGTCTCTTTGAGCTCCTGAGACAGTTATCTGACAAGAAAAAAAAAAAGATTGTATTATTTTTTTAATAACGACCTTACCATTATATTTATATAGGTCTAGTACTGTGTTAGCCAGTAGAAAAATATTTTATCACAGCAACAAAGTAAGAGTCTTCCAGCTATGATGCCTATTAATGGCTAAAAAAATAATTAAAGCAAGCTTTCGAAACAGGTCTTTCGAAACTTAGGTCTCCGGAAGAAGTTATGATTCTTGGAAGACTCTTAATTTGCTTCTCTTCCGATAAAACATTAAAATTATACTGATATGTTAGCAAATTTCTATATTGGATTTTCATACAGAAGGCATATAGTAAAATTTAATTCTTGAATGGCTAAGACAGTGGTTTGCACAACAATAGATCAGTAGATCATGATGTTAGGCCACCAAGCTGTTCTCCTGTGGTTTCCATTTCTGTCCTTATGCTAGAATCTTCATAACTTCAGCGTATCTACCACTAGTGCTTTCTAGTAAAACGGTCAGTGGAAAGGGACTTAGTATTAGGTGGTATCTGTCTCATATATTCCCTTACGGCTACATGAACTTTAGCGCAGGGCAGAGGCAAGGAGTGGTATGGTCATGTACAATGAAGTCTTGACTATGATTTGATATAGATTTGCATTATAATTAATTCCAGTTTCTGACGTAATTTAGTGAACCTGTTGGGCCATGAGATCTCTATTGACAGGCGGGCAGGATATAGCATTCAGTGGTGGACTTTTTGACTGTTCAGCCAGCTTTGATTTTGGCTCTGCCATTACAATCCTCTTAGTACTGCTGAATGAGAGTTCATAGAACAGGTGATAAAATCCAGTCTTCTGATCACTGCTGTGAGACGTGATCTACTGTCACCAATTGTGCTCGGAAGTTATACTATTCTCATTGTTTTTCAAAACAATAATCCATTTGGTGCGAGCTAAATTGTGGAGTGGATTCTTCTTCCACAAGATGGTATGTTGTTACAGGAAGATCCCCACGTTGCAATCCCTTGATAAATCATTCATTGGCAGGAGCAACGCTGAAATATTGGTAGCCTGGTCTTGAATGGAGCCGAGGGCTCTCATGAGAATAATCAGGATGCAACAGGCTTCAGGATAAGATGAAAGAATAGTTAGAAACATGGCCGAGGATTAGGAGAAGGAGGAGTACAATGGGAAACAGGCAGACAATCTGAAAAATGAGGCAGGAGTGCCATCATGAAAAAAGCTGTGGTCAGGATTAGGATCAAACTCAATAGTTAAAAGCCAGGAAAGAAATATACCTCAATGACCGGGCAACACATGTAGGATACCGGACGTGGTTTTATGTTCAAGCATGGATCACCTTAGCCATCCGACTCTGCTGAGCAGCCAAAGCAGAAGAGCCAAAGATAACGAAAAGCATAGCGATTGTGTATTTATGGGGCTCGAGGCTAGGGAGTAATATGGACTCTTAGTGCAAGGTCTAGACACCGCCCAGGGTCAACCTTGTCAGAGAGGTTACTTAAATTCTATGACAAATACTTACAGGGAAAATGAATAGTATGAATATGAATAACCATAGCAAAGGCAGGTGCACTCTGCGGTAATACTAAACCCTCACACTGATGTTAAAATTGAGAAGTTAGTTCGACACATCCTACTAGGAGGACATGTCTTAAGCTCGGACACCACGTCAAGGTCTCTCAAGTAGCCCGAGACCCTACCACTCAACCTCCCTGTGCCGTATGGGCGATACCAGGGGGCGTTGGCCATTATGGGAGAGCAATGGGTTGAGCATATCCTGCTCGTTAAACACCACACCCCGTTTTCTAATGGTATGAATATGAATAGTACGCCATAGTTTCCAATATTTGCCTTTCAAAAACCTGGAAAAGTTGAGTAACAATGCATTCAGAGCTGTAGTAGGGATGCTGAATACTAAATGTACCTAAATAAATCCACCTTCTAGCTGCCAAATTGTGGCTCAGCTAGTCATATTCGCCTATCAGGGTCTCAGGAAGGCTGGGTAAAAAAATTCCAAATGGGGTGAAATTGCAAAAAAAAAAAAAAGCAATTCCACAACAGTTTTACGAGTTTTCAAATTCCGACGTTCGATGTGCGATAAAACTGACAAGTTCGTTTTATTCTACAGGTCAGTACGAATCCGGCGATACCTAATATGTATAGTTTTTCTTGGGTTTTGATAGTGCAAAAAAATTCTAAAGTGGGAAAAAAAAAATTTATTTTTTCTTTGTCGCCATATTTTGACCCCTATAACTTTTTTGTATTTATGTGTACGGAGTTGTATGGGGGCTTTTTTTTTTGTGTTTACCGTATGGGGAATATATTTTTATATTACGGACGTTTTTGCACATTGCGACACCCATGATGTGTATTTTTTTACATTTTTAAATTATTTTATTTTGGGGAAAAGGGGGGGTGATTTGAATTATTTTTTTTTTTTACTTTTATATAGCTTGTCTATGGAGTCTATGATGACTTTACTAGTTTCCTATTACTAATAAGGGCTCCATAGGAAATACTATGCAGCAGCATGGGTTCATTCACAGAAACCATGGCTGTTGCTGACAGGCTCCGGTTCCCCCGATCGCCACAAGGGGGAGCCGGAGAGCTGCCCGAAAGTTTTACTTTCGGTTTCAATCGCGTGCAGATGCCGTGGTCAGGATTGACCACGACATCTAAGGGGTTAAATGTTCGCGATCGGCAGCGCTGTCGATCCCGAACATTAGCTGCGGGGGTCTGCTTGAATAAGCAGGCGGCCACCTGCAGTGATGGCGCCCGCATGAAGCAGGAGCGGGCGCCATATTTAGGGACAGGACGTACGGGTACGTCCTGTGTCCTTAAGAGGTTAAAGTACCTATACAAGTGCCCTGGTTTCCAAGCAACCATCCGCAAAAAAACAGATGCGGATGACAAACGGATGGATTCCGTTGGTCATCCGCATTTTTTGCAGACCCATTGACTTCTATGGGTCTACAAACCGTTTTTTGCGGACAAGAATAGGACATGCCATATTTTTTTTACAGACGTGAAATGCGGACAGCGGAGGCGGACAGGCAACGGAAGGGGCATCCGCATTTTTAACGGATCCATAGAAATGAATGGGAAACCATCGGATCCGCAAAAAAAAAAAACGGAACGGAGGCTGCTAAAAACCACTGCCGTGCGCATGTAGGCTAAGGCTAGATGCACACGACCGTATGTGTTTTGCGGTCCGAAAATTGCGGATCTGCAAAAAAAACAAAAAACTGATGACGTTCCGTATGGCATCCGTTATTTTTGTGGATCCATTGTAATAATACCTATCCTGTTCCGCAAACTAGAAAAAAATAGGACATGCTCTATTTTTTTTTGCGGGGCTATGGAACGGACATACTGATGCGGACAGCACATGGTGTGATGTCCGAATTTTTTGCGGACCCGTTGAAATGAATGGGTCTGCATCCTATCAGTAAAAAAGACGGAACGGACAAAGAAACAAAATACGGTCGTATGCATGAGGCCTAAATTGAATTGCTGATTGATGTGTCACACCAGTAAGATCTCCAGCTTTGGCACAACTGCGCCCGGGGAGACATGCCGCTAAGCCACGCCCCCCGGTGATGAGACAGCGTCATTAGCAATAGGATGCAATGCTGTTTCTCGCCAGAGCTGGCGTGTGCTGGAGGAGACTAGCAGTGGGCTGACTGTTCAGCTGATCTCGCTTGGTTCTGACTAATGGAGCGCCGAGTCATGACCCATCAGGTTCTGATCCATGAACTCTGTGCTCTATTTCAACCCCTGCTGGCAATACGCCCTTGCCAGTTATAGGTTTTCTTTGCTGCGGTTTGGATTGTTACTATTGGATTTGACCTCTCTCTCTGCTCGGTGATTTGGTACTCTATTGACCCCCCGGCTTTGGCCTTTTCCTGCACAACCTCTCTCTCTGTGTGTTTGTAAGTTCTGGATTCCAGTTGTGTTAAGAGGTCCCTGCAGTTTTTACCACGGGCACTTGGTTTGACTCGCTGACCTTACCAGCATAGGGACAGTCGACCAGTGGTGGACTTGCCTTTTAGGGCTTGCTCTCCAAGGAGGCAGGACTGCGGGTTTGGTGTAAGTTACTCACTGTGTAACTGTGTTTTCCCTGCCTACTGTGCTGACAAGATGCTTGTTAAGGCCGTATTCCTGCCATGTAAAAAGATCCTTACACAAGAAGCACAAGGGGGTGCAACTGTTGGTTTATCTCCGCACATTTTTTTTAACCGTTGCTCAAAATGTGAGTCTTCTTTGCTTTACTTAGTGGTTACTACTCACCTGGGCGGATATCTGTAGGAATGTCCTCTATACTCTGCTCATCACCCCTCACATCTGTCTCTGTAACATATATAATGTTCAGATCTTCAACCGGATTCACAAGCTGTGAAAGAAATATTGTAAAAGTCATCAGACGGTTGGAGAAGTCGTGTGGAAGGTTTTGTATGACCAGAAAAGATCAGTAATTAGAATGACGACCAAAATGAGCAGAGAACAGGAGATATTTGACCCAAATATCTGCAGGTCTCCTGTATAAATCCAACAGGTTCTTTATTCCGACCAGCAGTCTCTACAGCTAGAAAACTGAGAAGCTCCAGACACCATGTAATGTCTATGGTCGGCTGTAATCCTGCCATCTCCACCTTTCTCATTATACAAGGATAAAACATATAATACTGGTGGATAAAACAAGACTGAACACAAGATCTTCTCAGCCTTCTACAGATCATAGAGGACATTTCATGAGACCTTATCTCCATCTACCTGATCATCCTGTGGGACATTGTGATGTTCTTCTGACCCATCCTGTGGAAGAAGAGGACTGGGACATCTCTCCGGTGTTCTTCTCTCTTCCTTAACTGTAGGAAACACATCCAGTGACTGAATTCATCCCTTACATACAGATAATGAGAGGACGTGTGTATTTAGTCATGTCTATTACCTGGTGATGTGAGGGGCCGGTGATCCTCCATCATGACGTCCTTGTACAGATCTTTGTGTCCTTCTAAATACTCCCACTCCTCCATGGAGAAATAGACGGTGACATCCTGACACCTTATAGGAACCTGACAACACAATGATACAGTCATCACCCAGATCCCTCCATAGCGTTCCTGTATAATGTCCCAGCATTCCCAGCAGTGTCACCTCTCCAGTCAGCAGCTCCATCATCTTGTTGGTGAGCTCTAGGATCTTCTCTCTATTGGTTTCCTCATGTATCAGGGGGTGAGGTGGAGGCCCTGTGATTGGGCTCGGGGTTCTTCCCCATCCCTCAGACACAGGGTCCTGACAGCGCCCACTAGAGGTCTTCTTCACTACTGTGTAGTCCTGGTTATGGAGAGACACAGTAATAACTATCACTCCATACATCTCCAGAGTCCCTCACCTCTCCAGTCATGTCCATCTGTTAGTAACATAGATAAGATGATGTAATGTGACATCATCAGAACCTCTCACCTCTCCAGTAAGCCGGAAGAGGATCTCTAGGGTGAGATTTATTATCCTCTCCGCCATCTTGTCCCTGTCCCTATCCATCCTTGACGGGTCAATCAGGAGAAGGATCTTATATAGAAGATCTCCACTGAGCGGATCCTATATTGTAGGAACCTGAATGGAGAGAAGATGAGACGATGGAAAATCCTACAAAATCCCATGGAAAATCCAATTACTGGAGATAATAATAGAGAAAATATATACTCCAAGTAGTAGTAGCAGACTCATCTATAGATATATATGTCTGGTCACAGACATGTAACACTTCAGATGTCGTGGTCAATCCTGGCCACGGCATCTGAGCGCTCTAAATACCGAAGTGCGCGCTTCCTGTGATGTTCTGGCTCAGAGCAGCAGCCCCAGTCAAAGTAAATAGGAATCCAGTAATTTTCTCGTAGACTGCAATACTAATTCCCTATGGGAACTATAAAAAAGTGTAAAAATAAATAAAATTAAAAAAAAAAAATACATAGAAATTCAAACTAAAATAGATTTTAAAAAATACACATTATGGGTATGGCCATGCGCAATAATATCCATATGGCAAATGTCAAAATGGCGGATTCGCTGTTTGTGGTCGCTTCATTTCCCACAAACAATTAAATAAAAAGTGATCAAAAAGTCATACACACCCCATAATGGTATGAATGAAAATACAGATCACCCCGCAAAAAATTAGGCCTTATATTGCTCCGTACACATGATTACAGCATTATAGGGGTCAAAATATGGCGACGAAATTTTATCAGTTTCAAAATGCAAGAAAAACTATACATTTTGCCAGATTCGTACTGATCTGTAAAATGAAAGTAACTGGTAAATGGTCTGTTTTATTAAAAAAAACGTAAAACTGTGGCAAAATAGCTTTTTTTCCCCAATTTCACCCCATTTGGATTATTTTTTTCCCATTTCCCACTACATCATATGCAATATTAAATGGTGTCGTTGGAAAGTACAACTTGTTCTGCCCCGATACGGCTATGTGAACGGAAAAATAAAAGTGTTATGGCTCTGGGAAGGCAGGGAGCACAAAACGAAAATCCATAAAACCTCCAGGGTAAAAGAGGTTAAAAACAATCAGAACTTCTCTGCTTGTCAGATTGCTTGTCATACCTCACACCCTGGTTAATAATTAAAGGCAGGCAGTATATAGCGATGGCCTATCCTCAGGATAGGTCATCAATATCAGACTGGTGGTGGTCCCGCTCCCGGCACCCCCGCTGATCAGCTCTTTAAGACTCTGCTTCCTCTTCATTTCACTCTAATGGAGCGAGTACTTGTAATTACACTGCGCCGCTGTAAGGGAGACCACAGGCATGGTAATGGAGAGGAAGCCTCCTGATCAGCGGGGTGCCTGGAGTCGGACCTCCACCGATCAGATATTAATCACCTATCCCGAGGATAGGCCATCACTGTACGCTGCCTGCACAACACCTCATTTTCACATGGGGCGATAGGCCCGACATGGTTTCAGACGCCATGTTCCATTTGAGGAGACCCAGTGGTATCGTTTTGCAAACTACACGGCTGAATAAATGATACAGTTACATAGTACGGTTTATAGAAGACATTAGTCCATCAGGTTCTGCCAAAGAATGGGGGGGGGGGGCGAACCCATTTACACAAACATTAGAATTCATCTAAACCCTCCTTTTAAACCGCCCACTGTTCCTGCTGTGATCACGTCCTGAGGTGTCTATTCCACAGATTCACAGATCTTACAGCAAAGAAGCTTTGACGCTTCTGGAGACTGAGCTTATTCTTCTCCAGTCGGAGGCAGTGCCCCCTTGTCTTTTAAGGGCATTTTACATGGAACAGTTTTTCACCCTATTTTTTGTATGGCCCCTTTATATATTTGTACAGGTTAATCATGTCCCCCCTTAGACGTCTCTTCTCAAGACTAAATAAATTCAATTCTTTTAATCTTTCTTCATAACATAAGACCCTCCATGCCCCTTATCAGTTTAGTCGCTCTCCTCTGTACTTTTTCCAGCTGCAGAGCGTCCTTTCTATGGACTGGTGCCCAGAACTGAACTGCATATTCCAGATGAGGCCGCACCAACGCTTTGTAAAGTGGTAATATTGCATCCCTGCCCCGCGAGTCCATGCCTCGTTTAATGCATGACAAGATCCTGGTGGCCTTAGAAGCAGCTGATTGACATTGTATGCTGTTATTAAACCCGTAGGATACCAGCCCGTCACTGTACAGCGCTGGGGACTGTGAATTAAATCCCAGCGCCGTACAGCTACAGTGTCCTGCACCCGCCCGATCAGCAGCAGGGGTCCGGCTGTTCCTGTTAGCCGTACCCCTGCTGTATGCACCGCCATCGGTGAAAACACTGATGGCGGCGTATTAACTCTAGCTGTGCCGCGGTCAGTGCTGAATGCAGCATGTGCGATGTGTCTGGAGGGAGATCGCTCCTTCCCCCCATCTCCATTGAGTCATCATGCTGCCCTCTATATAAGCCTGTGAGATCCAGCCCCCTTTAATACACAGTGTGTGATACACTTACAGCGAATGTATTACAATACAGAAGTATTGTAATACATTGTACAGGGGATCAGACCCCCAAAAATTAAAAAGTTAAAAAAAGCATCCTTTTCCCAAAATAAAGTTGTAAAAAAAATGTAAAAAATAGGGTATCGGCGCGTCCTTATCGACTGATATAAAAATATCACATGATCCACCCCGTCAGGTGAATACGGTAAAAATGTACCCCAAAAAAAAGACAATCGCTAGTAAAAAATTTATATATATGGCTCTCAGAACATGGCAACACAAAAACAATATATGCTACTCAAAAATGCTTTCACTGTGTAAAACTTAACAAAAAAAATAGACATATTCGGTATCGTCGCGTCCGTAACAACCTGCTCTATAAAAATATCACATGATAAGCCCAGTCAGGGGAACACTGCAAAAATAGAAAAAAATACAAACTATACTAGAACAGTCATTTTTTGTCACCTTGCCTTAAAAAAATGCATAATATCAAAAACCAAAATGGTACCAATGAAAACGCCAGCGAATCCCGCAAAAAATGAACCCCCCACATGAAAATTTGAAAAATTGCTTCTAAAATTCTAAGCCTTCTATCTAGAGTTGAGCCAACTTCTATTTTTAGTTCGGCGTCCAAAGTTCGTTCGGGTTATTATAGCATCCCGTTATGGATTCCGCTACCACGGACCATAATGGAATTTGGAATCCATAAGGGGATTCTTCAATGAACCCGAACCTTGGATCGAGACTGAGTGACGCCACCGTCATGTGATCAGGCAGGGCGGCTCAGTACTGATCACCTCTTATCCAATCCAGTGCTGAGCCACGCCCACTGCACTGATAACATGACGGTGACGTCACCCCAGGTCCTCCGTGTTGTCCAAGGTTCGGGTTCCATTGAAGCAGCCCCTTATGGATTCCAAATGCCATTATGGTCCGTGGTAGCGGAATCCATAATGGGATGCTATAATAACCCGAACCCTGAATTTTGGACGCCAAACTAAAAATAGAAGTTCGCTCAACTCTACTTCTAACGTCTTAAAAAAAATAAATGACATTTACAAAGTGAGGCCAACATAAAGCAGCCATATGGGGAATGCAAAGTAATAGCTATTTTGCCATAAAAGCAGAGAAATTCATATTTAGAAAATAGTGTTTTTTTTTTCAAATCTTGTCTAATTTTTGGATTTTTTAATAAATAAAAAGGTAAAACATATTGACTCAAATTTACCGCTAACAGGAAGTACAATGTGTCACGAAAAAAACAATCTCTGAATGGCTTGGATAAGTAAAAGCATCCCAAAGTTATTACCACATAAAGTGACACATGTCAGATCGGAAAAAAAACGGCCAGGGATTGAAGGTGAAAAGTGGCCCAGTACTGAAGAGGTTAATCCCGTCCTCGACATCATTAAAAAATAAATTATATAATAAGGCACCCAGCACTGAACCTTTGGGTGACAACCCCAAAAACCATTGTCTTTTTTCCTTCCACTCCATAAAAAAGGTTTCTTTTTTTTTTTTTACAGTTTCTTGCTAGTTTCTATGGAATATTAAATGCAGCCACTAAAAGAAATAAAACACGTTACCCAAAAAACCCCTACAGCTCCGACAACCGAAAAATAAAAGACTTACGGATTACGGAAGACGGGGAGAAAAAACAGCAACGCAAATGCCAAAATTAGTTGGTTTGGCCCTGAAAGGGTTAACCCCAGCTTCTGTTCAGCAAGTTCAGGAAAGACACTGGGGGGAGCTGTGGCTGGAAAGTACGGGTCACCGTCTAGGACAAACTTCCTTCTGAGAAGGCGGATTCTGTCCTCACTGACTCAGGAGTCTCCAGGGACATGTTATACAATCATTACCTGCCCCAGTAATCCTGACAATGGCGGTGACTCCACATACCTCCACCTGCACCGCTGGACACTACATGGATGGTGGAGGGGGAGACTAGTGGGCTAAAGGACCTTTCATGATGTCATCAGTATGTGACCAAGTGTGGGAGGAGTCAGACTCCAGGCTGTGCTGCGGGAGGAGGTAAAGGACCTTTGACGACATCGTGACCATGGATGGGAGGGATCAGAGATCACATGACCAGGTGCTGCTGTTGCAGGCTTTTCTCCTTAGTGTATGCAGGATGTAAATACAGTGTGTATGTAGCGGAGCTGTCTCTGTGTGATGTGTATGTAGCGGAGCTGTCTCTGTGTGATGTGTATGTAGCGGAGCTGTCTCTGTGTGATGTGTATGTAGCGGAGCTGTCTCTGTGTGATGTGTATGTAGCGGAGCTGTCTCTGTGTGATGTGTATGTAGCGGAGCTGTCTCTGTGTGATGTGTATGTAGCGGAGCTGTCTCTGTGTGATGTGTATGTATCGGAGCTGTCTCTGTGTGATGTGTATGTAGCGGAGCTGTCTCTGTGTGATGTGTATGTAGAGGAGCTGTCTCTGTGTGATGTGTATGTAGCGGAGCTGTCTCTGTGTGACGTGCATGTAGCGGAGTTGTCTATGTGATGTGTATGTAGCAGAGCTGTCTCTGTGATGTGTATGTAGTGGAGCTGTCTCTGTGATGTGTATGTAGCGGAGCTGTCTCTATGTGATGTGTATGTAGCGGAGCTGTCTCTGTGTGATGTGTATGTAGCGGAGCTGTCTCTGTGTGATGTGTATGTAGCGGAGCTGTCTCTATGTGATGTGTATGTAGCGGAGCTGTCTCTGTGTGATGTGTATGTAGCGGAGCTGTCTCTGTGTGATGTGTATGTAGCGGAGCTGTCTCTGTGTGATGTGTATGTAGCGGAGCTGTCTCTGTGTGATGTGTATGTAGCGGAGCTGTCTCTGTGTGATGTGTATGTAGCGGAGCTGTCTCTGTGTGATGTGTATGTAGCGGAGCTGTCTCTGTGTGATGTGTATGTAGCGAAGCTGTCTCTGTGTGATGTGTATGTAGCAGAGCTGTCTCTGTGTGATGTGTATGTAGCGGAGCTGTCTCTGTGTGATGTGTATGTAGCGGAGCTGTCTCTGTGTGATGTGTATGTAGCGGAGCTGTCTCTGTGTGATGTGTATGTAGCGGAGCTGTCTCTGTGTGATGTGTATGTAGCATTTCTCTTTTGAAAAAGGCTTTCTTCTGGTACTCTTCAACCTGGGCCCAAATTGTACACAGTTTATTTGAAATGATCTCCATCCCATCTCCATAACTGCACATCATGAAGGCCTTAGGGCTCTCTCACACTAGCGTTTTGGTTTTCCGGCATAGAGATCCGTCGTCGGATCTAAGTGATTGGCACAAACGCAAACAAATTTGTTTTAAGTAAAAATGATTATTAACAAATGATGCCAATAAGTTTTAAGATGCGGATACACTGAATGGCCACATTACTTGAGACACCTACCTACCCATCATGGCACACTATGACAGACACCACCTTTCACTAACTCCTTGGCTAGGCCTACGCTCGCTTTCCAGTACTCTTTTCTGTGGGGCCCCCACCCTAACCTGCTGGGACTGCTAACTATGCAAGAATATTCCCACCCACCAAATGCAGCCAAGTCAATACACTGCTGTATGCATAGTAGATTGTGATTCCAAATAGAACTGGGTCCCGTCAACAGGACAACACAAGAGCTATTCAAGTTAACCCCTTCTACCCCGGGCCAGTTTTCGCCCTCCTGCCCAGGTCCTTTTTTGCTAATCTGACATGTTTCACTTCACGTGGTAATAACTTTGGAACACTTTTACTTATCCAAGCCGTTCTGAGATTGTTTTCTCATGACACATTGTACTTCATGACAGTCATAAATTTAAGTCAATATATTTCACCTTTATTTATGGAAAAAATCCAAAATTTACCAAAAATTTGGAAAAATTTGCAATTTTCTAAATTTCAATTTCTGTGCTTTTTAAACAGAAAGTGATACCTTATAAAATATTTATTGCTTAACATTCCCCATATGTATTGTTTATTTTGCCATCATTTTAAAAATGTAATTTTATTTTTTAGGACGTTAGGCTTAGAATTTTGGAAGCAATTCTTAAGAAAATTTAGAAAACCCACTTGTTAAGGAGCAGTTCAGGTCTGCCGTCACTTTGTGAGGCTTACATAGTAGAAATCACCCATAAATGATGCAATTTTAGAAACTACACCCCTTAAGGTATTAAAAACTGATTTTGCCAACTTTGTTAACCTTTTAGGTGTTCCACAAGAATTAAATGAAAATGGAGAGGACATTTAAAAATATTACTTTTTGGGCAGATTTTTCATATTAATCAATTTTTTTCTGTAACACATCAAGGGTTAACAGCCAAACAAAACTCAATATTTATTACCCTGATTCTGCAGTTTACAGAAACACCCCACATGTGGTCGTAAACTGATGCTTCGTCAGGGGACATTAACCTGTTCCCGACCAATGACGTACCATTACGTCATGCAGGGGCCTGGCAGTCACTGATAGCCGAGCCCCTACTATATCTGCCGTCATCGCTATAAAAGCCAATGCCAGTGGATTAACCCTCTCTATGCCGCGGTCAGCGCTGACCACAGCATAGAAGGTGTTTGCTCCTGGTGAGGATCTCCATCGGGTCCCCACTCTACAGTGATGGGGACCCGATGGGTGAGAAGGCAGCACGATGCTTTGCGGAGGCATCGGGATCTGCCTTCTACGGAAGACTACGAGATCCAGACCCAGGCTCGTCTTCTAGGCAACCTGTTAGTGTATTACACAGTGTATTATAATGCATTGCAGAGGCGATCAGACCCCCAAAATTTGAAGTCCCAGAGTGGGACAGAAATAAAGGTACACATTTTTAAAAAGTGTTTTTAATAATAAAAAAATAAAGTTTCAAGTAAAAAAAAACGCCCCTTTCCCATGATTTTTAATAAAAAATAGAAAAAAAACACACATATTAGGCTACTTTCACACTAGCGTTTTGGCTTTCCGTTTGTAAGATCCGTTCAGGGCTCTCACAAGCGGTCCAAAATGGATTCGTTTTGCCCTAATGCATTCTGAATGGAAAAGGATCCGCTCAGAATTCATCAGTTTGCCTCCGATCAGTCACCATTCCGCTCTGGAGGCCAACACCAAAACGCTGCCGGCAGCACAATAGACAACGGATCCGTCCCCCATTGACTTTCAATGCTGTTCAAGACGGATCCGTCATGGCTATAGAAGACATAATACAACCGGATCCGTTCATGATGGATGCAGGCGGTTGTATTATTGAAACTGAAGCGTTTCTGCAGATCCATGACGGATCCACAAAAAACGCTAGTGTGAAAGTAGCCTTAGATATCGCCGCATCCGTAACAAGCAGCTCTATAAATATATCACCGTCAGATAAACACCGTAAAAAAAATAGAAACTGTGCCAAAAAAAGGCCATCATAAAAAGTGCAACACCAAGCGATCAAAAAGTCGTATGCCCCCCAAAATAGTACCAATCAAACCGTCACCTCATCATGAAAAAAATGAGCCCCTACATAAAACAACCGCCCGCCACCCCAAAAAAAAAAAAAATCGTAACTCAGAGTATGGAGACTCTTTGCCGAACCCCTTGACTTGGCTTTACCTCTATGGGACAGTTCTTGGTACTGCTATTTATGGACTTTTTAGCATCACTTATATTTTTTAGGACTGGTTCTGCACTGACGCATTTTTTAGGGAATCCTTTTTGGGTGCTGATGATTTTCCTTTATTATTTTCGATTCTTTGGTGCTCTTGTCCACATGCAGTTAATATTATGTCTGCCTCACATTGATTTTTGTGCTCACCCATTGTGGTATATACTCCTTCAATGTTAAACAGTGATTCATGTGAATTTTAATGTATTGAAATAAAGGATTTGTACATTTTATGCTAATTTTTTTATTTGCTTTGGGTATTCACGCCAGTATTTTGTGTAGGTTTATTTGATGTTTTGGTGTGCTTTGGCACTGAGGTCTAATTAGTAGAAGTGTTTTTAGGTAAGTTACTGGTTTAATATATTTTAACAACAGTGCACACAAGTCATAGTTACAGAAAAGACAATACAAAGGAAGGTAAAAGAAAAGGCATTAGAGAAACTAAACTCAAGTCCCTGATGTGGTTCAGGAATTTCTGCCACTGGAGTTTGGCATTAGGTTCTTATGGTCCTTTATCCAGGACTATATACAGACTCACCACCATGCCTATCCGGGTGGGTGTAAAAAAAACCTTTCCTAGGCTAATACCCCCTATATTTCCTTAATGTTATCAGATGTGTCATGTCCTCCAGCTAATCCATTTGGTGACCAGAGCTAAATGGTCACCATAACACAGGGACTGTTTAGTCATGGACTGGATCCAGGATCAAGATAGTGAGTTTTTCTAGCTTCCCTGGCCTTCATAGTCTCCAGATGTTAGTGCTTCCAATTACTATCCTGTCCACCTGGGCCAATATTCCTTCCCCTTAGACCGTGTCTACATTTATAGGGAGTGCGATCATAGAACTAGGGGTATTTTAGCTCATTATTCAATTAATCACTGAAGTAAGGCACATGAGAAGAGAAGCTACAGGGGATACTTCACCAAACCCTGGCCCTCCCTCTATTGCCAACTTCAGCTTCTCATCTGCCACACAAAAAAAAACAGAAAATCTTATTAATATTCACTGTACATCTTCTCCATTCTCTTTTAACCGTGTGCTCTGGAATACACTGTCAGTTGGTAGCAAACTCCCCACAATCCATGACTTTTTCCTCTCACACTCTCTGATCTTGCTGGCCCTTACAGAAACCTGGCTTCAACATTTGGAAACTTCTTCCGCCTCTTATGGTGGACTTCACTTCTTTCTACAGAATGAGTCCAACACCTAGTGGAATCTATGGCAGTCTATCCTGGCAGTTAATCATAGCAGCTGTATAACATGCTTCTCTCCTCTCTTCACACAGTTATGTCTGCATTGCATTTGGACAAAACTGCTCCACCCAGCTTTCCCCAAGTCTAATTGTGCAGCTTCTATCTTCCCTGGTATATATCCCTGCCTATTCGTCAATGTATATTATTTTCTGCAACTGTGATATCATTGTGCTTAGTCCTATAGATGTTCTTTCAATTGACCTGATGTGATTTATGTGACTGTTGTAAGGCTTGTGATCTGTAGTGATTTTATGGTCCATCCAGATGCTTAGCATAGCATCTCTTCTCATGTGCCTTACTTCAGTCATTAGTTGAATAATGAGCTAAAATACCCCTCGTTCTATGATCGCACTCCCTATAAATGTAGACACGGTCTAAGGGGAAGCAGTCGCAGGGGTCAACACGAGTCGAAAAGCACCATCTTTCCCACAGTGCCATACTGCCTAAGCGCTTGGCAGTTAATCGTGGTTGTTAGACTATGTGAGCTACTCAAACAAACAAACACAGCATAGGTATGCTACCACATTGTTTTACCCAGTTTTTTTTTGCTACAGTTCTCATTGTTACAGCTGTCTACTTTCAAAATCAACCACAAAATCCGCCCTGTCCCTTCTCTCCACATGCCTCCTTCCCTCCCCCATGTTCAGTTCACATACATTTTTTACGTTCATACCCTGACCCATCTTCCTCCATGGTGCAACATTAAAAACAACCATAGAAATCATTCAACCACTTGCTGTCTCTTTCTGTTCTCCTGCTACTAGCTGCAGGGGATACTTCACCAAACCCTGGCCCCTCCCTAAATTGCCAACTTCGGCTTCTCATCTGCCACACATAAAAACCCAGAAACTCTTATTAATATTCACTGTACATCTTCTCCATTCTCTTTTAACTGTGTGCTCTGGAATACACTGTCAGTTGGTAGCAAACTCCCCACAATCCATGACTTTTTCCTCTCACACTCTCTGATCTTGCTGGCCCTTACAGAAACCTGGCTTCAACATTTGGAAACTTCTTCCCCTGCAGCCTTCTCTGATGGTGGACTTCTTCTTTCATACCCACAGACCTGATGACTTTCAGGCATACTACTTTCTCCACAGTGCACATTTCGGGTCATTCCCCCTGTACCCTCTCTCAAATTCAACTCTTTTGAAATCCATACTATCAGACTCTTCTGCCCATTTCCCCTGCAATTGCAGTTATCTTCATCCCCAAGGTTCCCCCCAACCCATTCCTGGATCACTTTTCTGCTTGGCTTCCTCACTCCTTATCTTCTGAATCACCAACTCTTATGGGTGATTTTAATATCCCTATCTCCCCATCAGCCTCTCACTTTCTTTCTATAACCTCCTCTCTTGGCCTATCACAACTAACTATCCTCTGCCACGCACAAACAGGGAAATACACTTGATCTAGTCTTCTTCTGTCACTGCCCAGTCTCTAACTTTAGTAACTTATCCCTCCCACTTTCTGCCCACAATCTTATTTCAATTATTTCAACTATTAAGACCTCTCACTCCTCTTATGACAATCCTACTTTTCACACTTGTAGAAACCTACACACCATTAGCTGCCAGCAACTCATTGACACCCTACACTTAGCTCTTAGCCCAATCTCTTCCCTCTCCAGTCCAGACCTGACTGCCAACCATTACAACCATACCCTCAAAACCACCCTAGATGAAGCATCACCAATATCAATCCGACCTTCCTGACACAGAATATGGCAACCCTGGCACACACCGGAAACACGTTTTTTCTGGCGGTGCTTCAGATATGCATACTTCCTCCATTATAAATTTAAGCTTAAAGCATACAATTCGGCTCTCAATCTTGCCAAACAGAAGTACTTCTCCTCTATCATTTCATCACTCTCAAATAATCCAAAACGACTCTTTGGCACATTTCAGTCCCTTCTAAGCCCTAAAGTTCAAGAACCTGTCACTGACCTCTGCATTGATGACATGGCCACTTACTTCAGAGATAAGATATCAATATCCAGAAGAAAATAATCCCCCAATCCCCATCTAATTTCAATCCTCCTCCCTCCCACACTTCCACATGCTCTCTCCCTATGACAGTGAAGAAGTCTCCAGGCTTATCTCTTCTTCTCGACTCAAAACCTTTAGCAATGATCCTATTCCCTCACTCCTGTTTTAGTCCCTCTACCTAGCTATTATCACTCAACTCACTATAATATTTAACCTCTCTCTGTTTTCCGGTATCCTTTTCCCAAAACCTTCTGTTATAACCCTACTACTAAAAAAACATCTATGGACCCGACCTGTGCTGCTAACTACCGACCTGTTTCTAACCTCCCCTTTATCTTTAAACTCCTTGAACGTCTCGTCTACTCTGGTTTAATAAGCTCTCTGCAAACTTTTGGACCCTTACAACCTGCCTTTCACCCTCTCCACTGTACAGAAACTGCCCTTTCTAAAGTGTCTAATGATCTCCTGACAGCAAAAAGGAATGGTGATTATTCTCTACTCATTCTTCTGGATCTCTCTGCATCTTTTGATACGGTAGACCACAAACTCCTCCTCACCATGCTCCACTCAATTGGCCTTAAGGGCACTGCTCTCTCCTGGTTCTCTTCCTTTAATGTATCATTCGCTGGCTCTACTTCTTCTCCTCTTCCTCTTGAAGTTGGCATTCCTCAGGGTTCAATCCTAGGCCCTCTACTCTTCTCCCTCTACACAGCCCCCATTGGACAGACTATCAGTAGATTTGAAACACCAAAACTACTTTCCCATATAAAAAAAACACTAACCCATAAAAATGATAACATGTGCACAACAAGTGCATAGATAAATGGATGGTAAATGGAGTTACTATAGGGACAATGAAGCCATAAATTAACTACTTGCATATAAATATTATTATAGGTCCAATGCTCTACTAGATGAGCATTTCTAACATAGTGGCCATTCAGTGTATAGTCATGTGCATGATTAATTTACAGGTATGTTATCTGGATTCTATTATTTTTAGGATAAAAAAAGTATATTGGCATTGGTTTTATAGACATTTCTTAAACATCATTTAATGTTCCAAACTGTTTTACTTTGACTGTAACATAACTACATCCATGTGTAAATTCATTGATGTTTAATGCTATTTGTGGCTAAACATATCCCAAATTTAGAACATTATTATTGCGTCTCCCCGATGTGAATTCTGATAGTAAAATTGGATTTTCGATTAAAACATTACGCACATTCTGAACATGAATATGGCTTCTCCTCTGTGTGAGTTCTCTGATGTCTGACAAGTTCTGATTTAAAGCTATACATTTTCCAAGTCTGAACATAACAATAGTTTCTCCCCTGTGTGAACTGCATGATGTTTAACAAGATCTGATTTAATGCTGTATTCTTTCCCACATACGGAACATGAAAATGGCTTCACTCCTGTGTGAACTCGCTGATGTTTAATAACAGCCGATTTCTGTATAAAACATTTGCCACATTCTGAACATGAATATGGTCTCTCCCCTGTGTGAATTCTCAGATGTTTAGCAAGATCTGATTTCTGAACAAAACATTTTCCACATTCTGAACATGAAAATGGTTTCTCTCCTGTGTGAATTCTCTCATGCATAATAAGACTTGATTTATTGTTAAACCATTTCCCGCATTCTGAACATGAAAATGGCTTCTCCCCCGTATGAATTCTCTTATGTGAAATAAAACTTGATATATCGCTAAAACATTTCCCACATTCTGAACATGAAAATGGCTTCTCTCCTGTGTGGCCTCTCTGATGTTTATTAAGATCTGATTTCTGGATAAAACATTTTCCACATTCTGAACATGAATATGGTTTCACCCCTGTGTGGATTTTCTGATGTTTAGTAAGATCTGATTTATGTTTAAAACATTTTCCACATTCTGAACATAAAAATGGCCTCTCCCCTTTGTGAGATATTTGATGCATAATAAGACATGATTTCATTGTATAACATTTCCCACATTCTGAGCATGAAAATGGCTTCTCCCCTGTGTGAATTCTCTCATGTCTAATAAGACTTGATTTATCGTTAAAACATTTACCACATTCTGAACATGAAAATGGTTTCTCCCCTGTGTGAGTTCTCTCATGTGTAATAAGAGTTGATTTACTGCGAAAGCATTTACCGCATTCCGAACATGAATATGGCTTCTCTCCTGTGTGAATTCTCTGATGTGCCAGAAGATCTGATTTCTGTTTAAAACATTTGCTACATTCTGAACATAAAAATGGCTTCAGTCCTGTGTGAGCTCTCTGATGTCTGACAAGATGTGATTTAAAGCTGTAACATTTCCAACATTCTGGGCATGAAAATGGTCTATTCCATGTGTGACTTTTTGGATATTCACTCCTTCTGTGTTCTTTGTTTTGCTTAACAGTCTGTGATAAATCAAAAGGTAGGACGCCCTGAGAAAGGTCAGATGATAGACTTTTGCTTTGCAGATCTGAAGATATATCTGGGATAACGACATTCTCTTCATAACTATCTGGTATGATAGTATGATCACAGGGTTTAAAATATTTAGGTATCAAATGTCCCTTTGAGCTCCTGAGAAAGTTATCTGCCAAGATAAAAAACACTGTGCAATTTTTTTTTATAACGACCTTAACATTATATTTAGGCCTCATGCACACGACCGTATGTGTTTTGTGGTCCGCAAATTGCAGATCCGCAAAAAAAAACGGATGACGTTCCGTATGGCATCCGTTTTTTTTTGCGGATCCGTTATATTTGCGGATCTATTGTAATAATGCCTATCCTTGTCGGCAAACTAGAAAAAATAGGACATGCTCTATTTTTTTGCGGAACGGAAAAACGGACACACGGAAACGGAATGCACACGGAGTACCATCCGTTTTTTTTGCGGACCCATTGAAATGAATGGTTCCGCATATGGTCTGCAAAAAAAAAAACGGAACGGACACGGAAAGAAAATACGTTCGTGTGCATGAGGCCTTATATAGGTCTGGTACTATGTTAGCCAGTAGAAAAATATTTTATCACACTCTTTAAGAGAAACAAAATAAGAGTTTTGCAGGTGTGATGCCTATTAAGTGCTAAAAAAATCTAGGTCACAGTACTTCGGAAGAAGTTATGATTCTTGAAGGACTCTTAATTTTCTTCTCTTCCGATAAAAACATTAAAATTATACTGATATGTTGTCAAATTTCTATATTCGATTTTCATTCAATTTAGAAGGCATATAGTAAAATTTAATTCTTGAATGACTAAGACAGTGGATCAGCAGATTATGATGTTAGGCCACTTCTGTCCTGGTGCTAGAATCTTCATAGTTTCACGTTTCAGTGTGTCTACCACCAGTTCTTTCTAGTGAAATGATCAGTGGAAAGGGACTTGCTATTAGGTGGTGTCTGTCTCGTATACATTGGTCCCTCAAGATACAATATTAATCGGTTCCAGGACAACCATTCATTGTCTATTGAAACCATTGTAACTTGAGTAAATCGGTTCCAAAGCTCCAACATGTCATCCAAGATAAGAGAAAATGAAGATTTAAGAAAAATAAGCAGATAACTAAGCCAGATAAGACAAGTCCTTACATATAACAGTCAGGAATAGCTGCTAACTAGCAACTAATACGGCTATTTTACCAGAGAAGTGCTCTTGATTGGTTAGATCCGAGTCTGAGACATTGTATGTTGAGTCTGGTTTCAACTTACGATGGGTCAGAAAAGACCATAGTATATTGAAATTATTGTATCCTGAGGTCATTGTATCTTGAAGGATCACTGTATTCCCTTACAGCTACAAGAATTTTAGCGCAGGGCAGAGGCAAGGAGTGCTATGGTCATGTACAATGAAGACATGGCTCTGATCTGGTATAGATTTGCATTATAATTCATTCCAGTTTCTGACGTAATTTTGTGAACCTGTTGGGCCATGAGATCTCTATTGACAGGCGGGCAGGATATAGCATTCAGTGGTGGACTTTCTGACTGTTCAGCCAGCTCCGATTTTGGCTCTGCCATTACAATCCTCTTCGTACTTCTGAATTCGAGTTCATAGAACAGGTGATAAAATCCAGTCTTCTGATCAATGCTGTGGGATTGTGCTCGGAAGTTATACTAGAAAATAACTATTCTCAGTGTTTTTGGAACTTGTAGATTCTCTAAACCTACAGCTATCAGGGCATGCTGAGAGTTGTAGTTTTGCAACAGCTGGAGGGCCACAGGTTGAGCATCCCTACTCTAAACCAAAATCCATTTGGTGCGAGCTAGATTGTGGTGCAGATTCTAAGGGATCCCCTGATCTTCTCCCTCAAGATGGTATGCCCGTTTTTACAGGAGGATTCACACATTGCAATCGCTTGATAAATCCTTAATTGGCAGGAGTAACTGAAATATTGGTAGCCTGGTTATTGGATGGAGCCGAGGGCTCTCATGAGAATAATCAGGATGCAACAGGCTTCAGGATAAGATGAAAGAATAGTTGGAAACATGGCCGAGGATTAGGACAAGGAGGAGTACAATGGGAAACAGGCAGACAATCAAGCAACAGCGAATGATTGTCAGCTAATCAGATCTGTTCAGCTGCAAATACCTTGTGTAAACAGGAGATGCGATGTCAACATATAGCGTACGAGGGACAAAGGATCGTAGGAACTTTCCATTGGACGGCATAAAGGACGAGCGCTGATCAAATAGTTTTATTGGTGATAGATCCTTACACAAGAAGCACAAGGGGGCGCCATTGGTCTATCTCAGCACATTGTTTTAAATGTGCATCAAATATGAGTCTTCTCTGCTCTACTTAGTGGTCACTACTCACCTGGGCGGATATCTGTAGGAATGTCCTCTGTACTCTGCTCATCACCCCTCACATCTGTCTCTGCAACATATATAATGTTCAGATCTTCACCCGGATTCACAAGCTGTGATAGAAATGTTGTAAAAGTCATCAGACGGTTGAAGTCATGTGGAAAGTTTTATATGACCAGAAAACATCAGTAATTAGCAGGACAACCAGCAATGACCAAATAACAGGAGATATCTGACCCAAATATCTGCAGGTCTCCTGTATAAATCCATCAGGTTCTCTCTTCTGACCAGCAGTCTCTACATCCAGACACCATGTAATGTCTATGGTCGGCTGTAATCCTGCCATCTCCACCTTTCTCATTATACAAGGATAAAACATATAATACTGGTGGATAAAACAAGACTGAACACAAGATCTTCTCAGCCTTCTACAGATCATAGAGGACATTTCATGAGACCTTATCTCCATCTACCTGATCATCCTGTGGGACATTGTGATGTTCTTCTGAACCATCCTGTGGAAGAAGAGGACTGGGACATCTCTCCGGTGTTCTTCGCTCTTCCTTAACTGTAGGAAACACATCCAGTGACTGAATTCATCCCTTACATACAGATAATGAGAGGACATGTGTATTTAGTCATGTCTATTACCTGGTGATGTGAGGGGCCGGTGATCCTCCATCATGACGTCCTTGTACAGATCTTTGTGTTCTTCTAAATACTCCCACTCCTCCATGGAGAAATAGACGGTGACATCCTGACACCTTATAGGAACCTGACAACACAATGATACGGTCATCACCCAGATCCCTTCATAGTGTTCCTGTATAATGTCCCAGCATTCCCAGCAGTGTCACCTCTCCAGTCAGCAGCTCCATCATCTTGTTGGTGAGCTCTAGGATCTTCTCTCTATTGGTTTCCTCATGTATCAGGGGGTGAGGTGGAGGCCCCATGATTGGGCTCAGGGTTCTTCCCCGTCCTTCAGACACAGGGTCCTGACAGCGCCCACTAGAGGTCTTCTTCACTACTGTGTAGTCCTGGTTATGGAGAGACACAGTAATAACTATCACTCCATACATCTCCAGAGTCCCTCACCTCTCCAGTCATGTCCATCTGTTAGTAACATAGATAAGAGGATGTAATGTGACATCATCAGAATCTCTCACCTCTCCAGTAAGCCGGAAGAGGATCTCTAGGGTGAGATTTATTATCCTCTCCGCCATCTTGTCCCTGTCCCTATCCATCCTTGACGGGTCAGTCAGGAGAAGGATCTTATATAGAAGATCTCCACTGAGCGGATCCTATATTGTAGGAACCTGAATGGAGAGAAGATGAGACAATGGAAAATCCTACAAAATCCAATTTAAAATACAATTACTGGAGATAATAAGAGGGAAAACATATACTGAGTGCACTGCCAGCAGGTCTCCAATGAGTAGGGAGAGCAGACTCAGCTATATATATATATCTCACTATTAAAACTAATCAGAACGTCTCTGCTTGTCAGATTGCTTGTCTACCTCACACCCTGGTTAATAATTAAAGGCAGGCAGTATATAGCGATGGCCTATCCTCAGGATAGGTCATTAATATCAGACTGGTGGTGGTCCTGCTCCCGGCACCCCCGCTGATCAGCTCTTTAAGACTCTGCTATCTCTTCATTTCACTCTAATGGAGCGAGTACTTGTAATTACACTGCGCCGCTGTAAGGGAGACCACAGGCATGGTAATGGGGAGGAAGCCTCCTGATCAGCGGGGTGCCTGGAGTCGGACCTCCACCGATCAGATATTAATCACCTATCCCGAGGATAGGCCATCACTGTACGCTGCCTGCACAACACCTCATTTTCACATGGGGCGATAGGCCCGACATGGTTTCAGACGCCATGTTCCATTTGAGGAGACCCAGTGGTATCGTTTTGCCAGTTACATAGTACGGTTTATAGAAGACATTAGTCCATCAGGTTCTGCCAAAGAATAGAGGGGGCCGAACCCATTTACACAAACATTAGAATTCATCTAAACCCTCCTTTTAAACCGCCCACTGTTCCTGCTGTGATCACGTCCTGAGGAGTCTATTCCACAGATTCACAGATCTTACAGTAAAGAAGCTTTGACGCTTCTGGAGACTGAGCTTATTCTTCTCCAGTCGGAGGCAGTGCCCCCTTGTCTTTTAAGGGCATTTTACATGGAACAGTTTTTCACCGTATTTTTTGTATGGCCCCTTTATATAATTGTATAGGGTAATCATGTCCCCCGAAGACGTCTCTTCTCAAGGCTAAATACATTCAATTCTTTTAATCTTTCTTCATAACTAAGACCCCCCATGCCCCCTTATCATTTTAGTCGCTCTCCTCTGTACTTTTTCCAGCTGCAGAGCGTCCTTTCTATGGACTGGTGCCCAGAACTGAACTGCATATTCCAGATGAGGCCGCACCAACGCTTTGTAAAGTGTTAATATCACATCCCTGCCCTGCGAGCCTCGTTTAATGCATGACAAGATCCTGGTGGACTTAGAAGCAGCTGATTGACATTGTATGCCGTTATTTAATCTATGATCTACAAGGACACCCAAATCCTTCTCCATAAGTGACTCCCCCAGTGTTACTTCCCCTGTTAGGCCTGGGTCTTCTGCCATACCTCCCGCTGTGTCACCTGTCATATCCCCAGCATCTTCTGTCTCAGGTCAGTGCTTGCCAGACACATCCTTTGGCCACGCTGACTCCGTGCTCCATCCCATGCTGGTGTCCCATAGGGGCGGGCACCCGCTGCTTCATGTCATTTATGCTTCCAGGGGCGTGTGCTTCCTGCCTCCCAGCACGGCCCCTGGGCGGGGTTACAAGGCTAAATAGCAGCTTCCACTTCCAGGAAGCTGTTGAGTTACTATCAGTAATAGCGAATGTGTTCTGTTCTGTGTTGGACCATTCTGTTTGCCTGCCGACTACATCGACTACTGGACCTCAGTGACACGGAGCCTGTCTGATCCTCTGTACCGCGCTACTACCGCCTTCTGACCTCTGGCTGGTCACTGACATGCTTCAGCTTCCGCCTCTGATGATCGTCATCTGCTGCCCTTACTACAGTCTTTTCTGCAATACCACTTCTCACCACCATGTCTGCTATTGGACTCTGTTCACACTAACCGTGACTTGAGTTACTGGAGCGTTACCTGCTGTCTGTCTCAGTGAGTCAGCTGTCAACCATATTAGATAATCCTGTAGGTAGTGGTTCAGCCTCTCTCTTGCTCCGTTCTGTCCTGTCTCCTGGGAGAGCGCTGAATAACACCCTAGGGTTAGTGGCTGCCATCCCTAGGTTGACACACAGAATCCACACTATCTCTGGTTTGACCACCCGCTCCCTCCCACTGGTCGTAACATCCCCTAGGTCATACGATGCATGTAGATTATTAAGAAAAAAAGGGGGTCAGTCAGCACATCCCAGTGCGCAGGAGCACGTTGCTATGGCTGAAAACACAAGGTAAAACATTTAAAGAGGACCTTTTATCAGGGTAAAAATGTGTACTAAGTATGTGGACATGTAGAGCGGCGCCCAGGGATCTCCCTGCACTTACTATTATCCCTGGGCGCCGCCCTGTTCTGCCGGTATAGGCTCCGGTAACTTCTGGGACTTGGTTATAGTAGGCGTATCCCAGGCTGTAGCGCTGGCCAATCGCAGCGCACAGCTCATATCCTTGAAGTTTTTTCTTCTCCCAGGCTGTGAGCTGAGGGCTGCGATTGGCCAGCGCTACAGCCTGGGATACGCCTACTATAACCAAGTGTACTAGGCTCCTCCTAGTATAACCAAGTCCCAGAAGATACCGGAGCCTATACCGGCAGAACAGGGCGGTGCCCAGGGATAATAGTAAGTGCAGGCCTCTCCTCGGCTCATAGTCTACACTCCCAGCAGCGCCGTTGCCCCCCACCCTATATCACTACAGCAGATAACCCGTCCACCCTTGGTTTCAGCGTCTCTGACAAATCTCGCTGCGCCTCTTCTCTTCCAGCAGAGGATGAAACCATCACTGGGCTCGGCGCATGCGCAGTAAAACATCTGAGACTGATGCCCTCTGGGCATGCGCCGAGCCCAGTGATGGTTTCATCCTCTGCTGGGAGAGAAGAAGCGCAGCGAGATTTGTCAGAGACGCTGAAACCAAGGGTGGGCGGGTTATCTGCTGTAGTGATATGGGGGTGGGGGTGAGGGGGCAATGGCGCTGCTGGGAGTGTAGACTATGAGCCGAGGAGAGGCGTGCCTAGGCTTTGCTGGGGGGCAGGCCAGGGCACTCAACGGGGGCGTTCCTGGGCACATTTGAAGAAAAACAACGCCCCTCTGGGCACCTTACCAGCTCATCTGCATAAGGAATAAAGTGGATTTTTTCAAGATAGAAACCAAGCAGCAAGGAGAGAAGAGCAGATCTGGAAAGGAGGTAGTAAGTGCTGCAAGACAATAGTTTTAGTTTAATGGTGAGGATTCTGGTGACAGATTCCCTTTAAAGCAACAGCATTCTGCAAACCAAATATACTACAAGAACGTATTCTAAGGCTAATGCTACGCTTATTTTGTAAATGAGAGGCTTGGCAAATACATTTTGTACAAAATTATTTGGGCCCGTCTGCCACACGTCAAGGCGATCTCTGTAAGACGGGAACCTAACACCATATACTACCTGTAATGTGCCATGACGGCCACCATAAACTTCAGGGAGTGCAGGTTCCACATGCATGCTGGGCCCACCTTACTTTCTGTCATTTTTGGTTCCAAAATGTATTTGCCAAGCGTCTCATTTCCTAATAGGCCTAGCATCGGAATACTTTCTTGTACTATATTTGGTTTGCAGAGTGCTGTTCTATGTTTTACCATGTAGATCATCACTACCAAGATGCAGAACTTGACATTTATCCACATTAAACCTCATTTGCCAAGTTGATGCCCAATCACTCAGAGTGTCCACGTCAGCTTGTAGTTTATGGACATCTTCCATAGACTGTACAGTTCTACACAGCTTAGTGTCATCTGCAAAAGTAGAAACACTACTACTACCCCCATCCTCTATATCATTAATACTTTATATAGTAGGGCACCCAGCACTGAACCACGGACTATACTCTCTAGGCCTATGGACCTGATCTTACCCATTAAACGTCTATGAGGGACAGGGTCAGATCATCACCACATTTATCCTGCATGGCGAACACCTTAAAAAAAAAAAAAATGAATACCAGAATTGCAGTTTTTTGTTTTTTTTTCAACCTAATAAAACTTCACAAAACCCCGTAAAAATTGTGTTTTATGGTACTTCCATAATTAAGGTTTTTTTTTCACGGTTTCTTGATACTTTCTTAAAACATTAAATGCAGCCACTAAAAGAAATAAAACTCGCTCCCTAAAAACCCCTACAGCTCCGACAACCAAACAATAAAATACTTACGGCTTATGGAAGACGGTTAGAGAAAAAAACAGCAACGCAAATTATCCAATTGGTTTGGTCCTGAAAGGGTTAACGCCAGCTTCTACTCAACAGTTCAGGAAAGACGCTCAACCCCCGCCCCCTCCCCTTGTAGCTAGAAACTACGGGTCACCGTCCAGGACAAACTTCCTCCAGTCCTCAGAAGGCGGATTCTGTCCTCACTGACTCAGGAGTCGCAGGGACATGTTATACAATCATTACCTGACAGACAATGGCGGTGACTGTACACATACCTCCACCTGCACCGCTGGACACTACATGGATGGGAGAGGGGAGACTAGTGGGCTAAAGGACCTTCCATGATGTCATGACCATGTGTGGGAGGAGTCAGGATCCAGGCTGTGCTGCTGGTGAAGGTAAAGGACCTGTAATGATGTCATGACCATGTGATCAAATATGGGAGCAGACAGAGTCCAAGCTGTGCTGCTCGAGGAGGTAAAGGACTGTGAAGATGTCATGACCATGTGACTATATGTGGGAGGAGTTAGGCTCCAGACAGTTTTGCTGAAGAGGTAAAGGACATTTAATGCACATAGTGACCATGTATAGGACGTATCAGAGATCACATGACCAGGTGCTGCTGTTAGAGACTTTTCTCCTTGGTGTATGCATGATGTAAATACAGTGTGTATGTAGCGGAGCTGTGTCTGTGTGATGTGTATGTAGCGGAGCTGTCTCTGTGTGATGTGTATGTAGCGGAGATGTCTCTGTGTGATGTGTATGTAGCAGAGCTGTCTGTGTGATGTCTATGTAGCAGAGCTGTCTCTGTGTGATGTGTATGTAGCGGAGCTGTCTCTGTGTGATGTGTATGTAGCGGAGCTGTCTCTGTGTGATGTGTATGTAGCGGAGCTGTCTCTGTGTGATGTGTATGTAGCGGAGCTGTCTCTGTGTGATGTGTATGTAGCGGAGCTGTCTCTGTGTGATGTGTATGTAGCGGAGCTGTCTCTGTGTGATGTGTATGTAGTGGAGCTGTCTCTGTGTGATGTGTATGTAGTGGAGCTGTCTCTGTGTGACGTGTATGTAGCGGAGCTGTCTCTGTGTGATGTGTATGTAGCCGAGCTGTCTCTGTGTGATGTGTATGTAGTGGAGCTGTCTCTGTGTGATGTGTATGTAGCGGAGCTGTCTCTGTGTGATGTGTATGTAGCGGAGCTGTCTCTGTGTGATGTGTATGTAGCAGAGCTGTCTCTGTGTGATGTGTATGTAGCAGAGCTGTCTCTGTGTGATGTGTATGTAGCGGAGCTGTCTCTGTGTGATGTGTATGTAGCGGAGCTGTCTCTGTGTGATGTGTATGTAGCGGAGCTGTCTCTGTGTGACGTGTATGTAGCGGAGCTGTCTCTGTGTGATGTGTATGTAGCTGAGCTGTCTCTGTGTGATGTGTATGTAGCGGAGCTGTCTCTGTGTGATGTGTATGTAGCGGAGCTGTCTCTGTGTGATGTGTATGTAGCGGAGCTGTCTCTGTGTGATGTGTATGTAGCGGAGCTGTCTCTGTGTGATGTGTATGTAGCGGAGCTGTCTCTGTGTGATGTGTATGTAGCAGAGCTGTCTCTGTGTGATGTGTATGTAGCAGAGCTGTCTCTGTGTGATGTGTATGTAGTAGAGCTGTCTCTGTGTGATGTGTATGTAGCGGAGCTGTCTCTGTGTGATGTGTATGTAGCGGAGCTGTCTCTGTGTGATGTGTATGTAGCTGAGCTGTCTCTGTGTGATGTGTATGTAGCGGAGCTGTCTCTGTGTGATGTGTATGTAGCAGAGCTGTCACTGTGTGATGTGTATGTAGCAGAGCTGTCACTGTGTGATGTGTATGTAGCGGAGCTGTCTCTGTGTGATGTGTATGTAGCGGAGCTGTCTCTGTATGATGTGTATCTACCAGAGCTGTCTCTGTGTGATGTGTATGTAGCGGAGCTGTCTCTGTGAGATGTGTATGTAGCGGAGCTGTCTCTGTGAGATGTGTATGTAGCGGAGCTGTCTCTCTGTGATGTGTATGTAGCAGAGCTGTCTCTGTGTCATGTGTATATAGCAGAGCTGTCTCTGTGTGATGTGTATGTAACGGAGCTGTCTCTGTGTGATGTGTATGTAGCGGAGCTGTCTCTGTGTGATGTGTATGTAGCGGGGCTGTCTCTGTGTGATGTGTATGTAGCAGAGCTGTCTCTGTGTGATGTGTATGTAGTGGAGCTGTCTCCGTGTGATGTGTATGTAGCGGAGCTGTCGCTGTGTGATGTGTATGTAGCGGAGCTGTATCTGTGTGATGTGTATGTAGCGGAGCTGTCTCTGTGTGATGTGTATGTAGCGGAGCTGTCTCTGTGTGATGTGTATGTAGCGGAGCTGTCTCTGTGTGATGTGTATGTAGCGGAGCTGTCTCTGTGTGATGTGTATGTAGCGGAGCTGTCTCTGTGTGATGTGTATGTAGCAGAGCTGTCCCCTGAGGAAGCTGATGCAATACACGTGTCGGGGTCTCTTGGAGGGGCCACTCCCCGGGTCTGTATTGTGTATATGCTGTGAATCATGTTATTTTATGTAGGTGGGGGATCCACATGGTTTGATCTTGGATTCATTTTTACTTGTTTTTCCGCTACTTGCTGCCCCGATGTCCTTTGCTCTCTCCTTGTCGATGTGTTTGTCTTTGCCAATTTTTGCATTTGTTTATTTGTTTTATCGATTTCAATAAAGATATCTTTTTGTATTATCTTTTTGTATATGCTGAGTGCCTGGGTTTGTCCCATCTAGGAGCTTTTATGTTTTACACTAGAAAACATTTTTTTCAGAATCTGCATATTTTAACGAGAAAAAGACATTGGACACAAATGGCGCCGTTCCTACAATACTTCCAAACTCTCCTGTACTAGTCCTGTACTAGTCCTGTACTCCTGTCTATGGTACTGTCTTCGGGTGCTGTGGTAAAGGGAAAGACCTTGTATTGCACCTCCTGTAAACCGTTCCATACTCTGTATCGCTGTGTACATTAGGCCCCAAAATGTCGGGGCTACAGAAGGCTTCCAAACGAAGGACCCAGTGCCAGAATGTGGGTGGTAGCAGCATCAACTAACCGGGGGGTAGTAGTAGTAGTAGAAGAAGTAGTGGTGGTAGTAGTATTAGTAGTAGTGGTAGTAGTGGTATTAGTAGTGGAAGTGGCAGTAGTGGTAGTAGTAGTAGTAGGGGTGGTGGTAGTAGTGGCAGTAGTAGTAGTAGTGGAGGTAGTGGTAGTAGTAGTAGTGGTAGTGGTAGTAGTAGTAGTAGTGGCGGTAGTAGTAGTGGTGGTGGTAGTAGTAGTAGTGGTGGTAGTAGTAGTAGTGGTGGTAGTAGTAGTAGTGGTGGTAGTAGTAGTAGTAGTAGTGGTAGTAGTAGTAGTGGTGGTGGTAGTAGTAGGTGTAGTAGTAGTAGTAGTAGTGGTGGTAGTAGTAGGTGTAGTAGTGGTGGTAGTAGTAGTAGTGGTGGTAGTAGTAGGTGTAGTAGTAGTGGTGGTAGTAGTAGGTGTAGTAGTGGTGGTAGTAGTAGTAGTGGTAGTAGTAGTAGTGGTGGTAGTAGTAGTGGTGGTGGTGGTAGTAGTAGTTGTGGTGGTGGTTGTGGTAGTAGTAGTAGTAGTAGTGGTGGTAGTAGTTGTAGTGGTGGTGGTGGTAGTAGTGGTGGTAGTAGTGGTGGTGGTAGTAGTGGTGGTAGTAGTAGTGGTAGTAGTTGTAGTGGTGGTGGTGGTAGTAGTGGTATTAGTAGTGGAAGTGGCAGTAGTGGTAGTAGTAGGGGTGGTGGTAGTAGTGGTATTAGTAGTGGCAGTAGTAGTAGTAGTAGTGGTGGTGGTGGTAGTAGTGGTAGTAGTAGTAGTAGTAGTGGTGGTAGTAGTGGTGGTGGTGGTGGTAGTAGTAGTAGTGGTAGTAATAGTAGTAGTAGTGGTGGTGGTAGTAGTGGTGGTGGTAGTAGTAGTAGTAGTGGTGGTAGTAGTAGGTGTAGTGGTAGTAGTAGTGGTAGTAGTAGGTGTAGTAGTAGTAGTGGTGGTAGTAGTAGGTGTAGTAGTGGTGGTAGTAGTAGTAGTAGTGGTGGTAGTAGTGGCAGTGGTGGTAGTAGTGGTAGTAGTGGTGGTGGTGGTAGTAGTAGTTGTGGTGGTGGTTGTGGTAGTAGTAGTAGTGGTGGTGGTAGGGGTAGTAGTGGTAGTAGTAGTAGTGGTAGTAGTAGCAGGTCACAGTTGTCTCTGGCTTCGGAAAAGCAGAACAGTATTGTTGAGGAGAAAGAGGATGAGATTGTGAATTGGATGCCTCAGAATTATGTGGAGGTGACTTTGGTTTCTGACATCTTGCCACGGATCACAGTGTTCCTCCTGCTCCTCCTCTTTGCAGCCCTGGAGAAGGCTTTCAGTGGAGCCCTCTCCGTCTTCACTGCCCCTTCCTATGGCAGATACTGAAGATACTCTCCTTGTTGACAACTTGTGTGAAAGCAGCCGCGGTATTGGCGTTGGGGCAAATGCAGAGCTGGGAGAAGGGCCAAGGAACCCACCGTGATATCTCACAGTCTGATAACAGCGGTCGGAATGGTGAGGACTCCGATGATGATTGTGTGCTGGACAGGACCTGGGAGCTGAATCGGGATGCTGAGGAGGAGGAGGCAACATCAGAGGGGGAGGATGGAGGCAGTACCTCCCAAAGAAGAGCAAGGGCCATGTCTGCTTCAAGATCTGGTGATGCTGCCGACACCGCGGGTGGGTTAGGCCCAAAGAGTGCCAGAGCTAAGCCCAGCTTGGTTGCCTTTAGCTCTGCGTAAGTATCTCCCGCCTGGCAGTTAGTCTCTATGCTGCAGGAAGACCGAGACATTGCCCTGTGCAAGCTCTTCGAGAACATAATATGTGGGCAAACATAGGCACCACAGCTTTATTGAACCACAAGAAGTAGCATCACCCCATCCTGTGGGCAAGCAAAGGTGGCAGCCGGCACCAAAACAGGAGCTCCCTCTTTTTCCTGGTCCCTCTTGCGGCAGCCTGGCCGCATCCACGGGAGGCATGGTGTCTTTCATATCGGAAAAAAAGGGGGTTATGCAGCAGCACTCTGCAAACACAAATAATGTACAATGCCATAGAAAACTACCTTAGTTTTGCAAATGAGATGCTTGGCAAATAATTTTGTACAAAATTATCCGAGCCCGTCTGCATAATTTGATTCCGAGTGCTGCTGCATAACCCCTTTTTTCCTGTATGTTTCAAGCCATGGCGGCGCGCACCTGTGCATTGAGATGTGCTGACTGACCCCCTTTTTCTTTGCAGCGTCTTTCATATCGTCATCATCCCTTTCTGCTTCTCCCACTCAGACGACTCCTCCGCTCCATCGACACACATCGATAACGGAATATGGGGAAAGGAAACAACTCTATAGGAAGCAATCCCCTGGTGCGCAAGCTTAACTCCCACCTGGCCAAGTTGCTGGTGGTGCAGTTGCTGCTCTACCATTTAGTTGAGTCTGCTGCCTTTAGGGAGCTGATGGCTTGCGCTCAGCCTTACTGGAAGATACCCAGCTAGAATTATTTCTCCCAAAAGCAATCCTTGCCTTGTACACTTACATGGCGGAGAACGTGGGATGCTCCCTGCGATTCTCACTGTTTGGCAAAGTTCATGCCACAGTGGACACCTGGAGCATCTCTTACGGGGTGGGGGGGGTGGGGGTTAATGTTCAATTTAATTAAACTAGCATATAGGTGATCAATACACCAATACACAGGTTAGTGCAGTGAGTGATAACGTGATATTAAGCATCAGGTCTGGCCCTTAATTCTATATCCAGATTCCACACAGTTGATAAAACCAGTATATATATATCTATCTATATATATATATACTAGCTGAAGGACCAGGCTTCACCTGGGTATATTTAATCTATTTTATTTAATGTTTGTGTGTCTCGTTAAAAGATGACAACAGTATCCACTATCACAGTGACATCTACAGCACCCCAACCCTTAACAGTGACCTCCACAGCTGCCCACCCCTTAACACTGACCCCCCACAGTACCCCGTCTCTTAAAATGGGAGTTCCACAGCAGCCCACCCCCTTAACTTTGACCTTTACAGTAGCCTTCACCTTTAACAGTAAGTTTCACAGCACACCACCCCCTTGACAGTGACCTCTACAGGAGCCCTCCCCCTTAACAGTGGCCTTTACAGCAATCTGCCCCTTAACACTGACTTCCATAGCGGACCATTCTCTTCACTGTGACCTCCATAGCAGCCTGCCCTTAGGGTGGCCAGAGGTCCAGTTTTAGGCCGGACAGTCCAGCTTCCAGACTCCATGTCCTCCGTCTGGCGCAGGGCCTGAACAGACACAGGGATGTCCTTTTGAATAGCTCACTCTCAGACAGCAGCATTGTGCTGTCTGAGCTTGAGATGCAAGAGGAAAGTCACCCTCACTCTCACCCCTGCAGCTGACAGAAGGAGGAGCAGGTAGCAGGCATATCAGACGCTGTTTACAAAACAGCGTCTGATGTGCGATTTAGATAGCTTTTTTTCTGACATCTACAGCCTGCCAGCACATGATCAGCGCTGGCAGGCTGTAGTAAAACTTTCTGCGCTGGCGATCCTGTGAACGCGCGAGATGGCGCACCGGCGCGTCAATGAGGAATAACCCGGCCGCCCGCAGGACGCATCCCTGCATTAGGTGGTCAAGTAGTGGTTAAATTGAACAACCCCCCCAAAAAAAAAAAATTACAAGCATGTGGAGAAATAAATGGAAACAGATGATTGAGACCTGACACCTAATATCACGTTATCACTCATATAATTTTGTGTGCTACCCTGTGTATTGGTCTACTGATATATAAAATATATATAATATATAAAGCTGAGTGTATGTGTGTATGTATGTGCGTATGTCCGCTAAAGGAATTCGCACCGTCGCATTTACAATCACGAAATTTGGCACACAGGTACATCAGGTGTCCGGGAAGGTTTTAGGCCAATAGAAGCCTGGTCACATGACTCTCATCAGCCAACAGAAGCTCGCTGGCAGTTCGTTTCCACACACACAGTTTAACTCCAGTTAACCATAGCAACCCAGCCATGTTTCTTTACTGCTATAGATGAGCTTTAACCCCTTTAGGACACATGACGTACCGGTACGGCATGTTTCCCGAGTCCTTAAGGACACATGACGTACCGGTACGTCATGAGTTGTTCCGATCACTGCTGTTCAGCTGGCAGTGATCGGAACAAGGTACCTGCTGAAATCATTCAGCAGGTACCTTGTTACAATGCCCAGGGGGGTCCTGTGACCCCCCCATATGGGCGATCGCTGCAAACCGCAGGTCAATTCAGACCTGCGGTTTGCAGCGCTTTGTGCGATCCTGTGTGCCAAATTTCGTGATTGTAAATGCGACGGTGCGAATTCCTTTAGCGGACATACGCACATACATACACACATACACTCAGCTTTATATATTATATATATTTTATATATCAGTAGACCAATACACAGGGTAGCACACAAAATTATATGAGTGATAACGTGATATTAGGTGTCAGGTCTCAATCATCTGTTTCCATTTATTTCTCCACATGCTTGTAATTTTTTTTTTTTTGGGGGTTGTTCAATTTAACCACTACTTGACCGCCTAATGCAGGGATGTGCAGGGGGGGTGGTTGCGGGCGGCGGGAGGGGTGCGGGAGGCGGGCGGTGCGGCGGGCGGGATCGCGATTGCGATCCCCCGCCCGCCTCCTCTGTAATGTATCCCTGGTGTCTAGTGGGTCTATCAGAGTGTCAGCACATTGCTGACACTCTGATAGAAACGGCTGGCATCTGTGCTTGATCAGATGCCAGCCGTTTAACCGTACGGACCGCGGTATGGAAGGGTTAACAGGGAGGGAGCTCCCTCCTTCTCCCATCGGGGGGCTGCTGTGCCTTTGCAGCCCCCCAACAGTATGGGATCACAGAGGGAGGGTGCTCCACTCCCTCCCCATCACCCCCTGCTCAGTTATGGCAGCGGGTGATGGTTGCCATGGAGACAGGACGCTTTCAGAAGCGTCCTGCTCTCCATGGTGCTGAAAGTCTGAATAGACCTGCTAAAGGTCTATTCAGACTTTCTAAAGTACAAAATACAGCACAGTGCACTATATAGTGTACTGTACTGTATTATACAGACACCAGATCCACTGGATCTTTCAGAACCAAGTGGGTCTGGGTCAAAAAAATGTAAAAAGTGAAAAAAAAAGTAAAAATGAAAAAAAAAAAAAAAAAAATACACTACACATATTAGGTATCGCCGCGTCCGTAAAAACCTGCTCTATAAAAATATCACATGACTGAACTCCTTAGGTGAACGCCATAAAAAAAAACTCAAAAAAATGGTGTAAATAGGCCATTTTTTGGCACCTTACATCACTAAAAGTGTAATACAAAGCGATCAAAAAGGCGTTTGCTTCCCAAAATAGTACCAATCAAACCGCCATCTCATCCCGCAAAAAACGAGCCCCTACCTAAAACAATTGGCCAAAAAATAAAAAAACTATGCCTCTCAGACTAAAACATGATTTTTTTTGTTTCAAAAATGCTTTTTAGTGTTAAATGTAAAAAAAAAATTAAAAAGTAGACATATTGGGTATCTCCACGTCCGTAAGAATCTGCTCTATAAAAATATCACATGACCTAACCCCTCAAGTAAACACTGTAAAAAAAAATTTATAAAAACTTTGTCAAAAAGCCATTTTTTTGCCACCTTACATCACAAAACGTGTAATAGCAAGCGATCAAAAAGTCATATGAAATAGTGCCAATCTAACCGTCACCTCATCCCGCAAAAATGATACCCAACCTGAGACAATTGCCTAAAAACTGAAAAATATATGGCTCTCAGACTATGGAGATACTAAAACATGTTTTTTTTTCATTCAAAAGGGATATTATTGTGTAAAACCAAAATAAATAAAAAAAGGTATACATATTATGTATCGACGCGTCCGTAAGGACCTGCTCTATAAAAATTTAACATGACCTAACGCCTCAGATGAACGCCGTAAACATAAAAAATAAAAACGTTGTCAAACAAGCCATTTTTTTGTCACCTTACATCACAAAAAGTGTAATGGTAAGCGATCAAAAAGTCATATGCACCCCAAGATAGTACCATTCGAACCGCCATCTCATCCCGCAAAAAATGAGCCCCTACATAAGACAGTCGCCCAAAAAAATAAAATAAAATTATGGCTTTCAGAATGTGGAGACACTAAAAAAATTTTTTTTCAAAAATGCTTTATTATGTAAAACTGAAACAAAAAACCCCAAAAAGTAGTCATATTTGGTATTGTCGCGTCCGTAACAACCTGCTCTATAGAAATAGCACACAATCTAACCTGTCAGTTCAACTATGTAAATAACAAAAAATAAAAACAGTCCCAAAACAGCAATTTTTTTGCAAATTTTCCATTTTAATCCATTTTTCAGTAACAAAGCAAGGGTTAACAGCCAAACAAAACTCAATATTTATTGCCCTGATTCTCTTGTTTGCACAAACACCCCATATGTGGTCGTAAACTACTGTATGGCCAAACGGCAGGGCACAGAAGGAAGGAACGCCATATGCTTTTTGGAAGGCAGATTTTGCTGGACTGGTTTTTGACACCATGTCCCATTTGAAGCCCCCTGATGCACCCCTAGAGTAGAAACTCCAAAAAAGTGACCCCATTTTGGAAACTACGGGATAAGGTGTCAGTTTTGTTGGTACTATTCTAGGGTAAACATGATTTTTGGTTGCTCTATATTACACTTTTTTTGAGACAAGGTAACAAAAAATAGAAATTTGGAAATTTCATCTCCATTTGCCAATAACTCTTGTGGAACACCTAAAGGGTTAACAAAGTTTGTAAAACTGGTTTTGAATACCTTGAGGGGTGTAGTTTCTTAGATGGAGTCACTTTTATGGAGTTTCTACTCTAGGGGTGCATCGGGGGGCTTCAAATGGGACATGGTGTCAAAAAACCAGTCCAGCAAAATCCGCCTTCCAAAAACCATATGGCGCTCCATTCCTTCTGCGCCCTGCCATGTGGCCATACAGCAGTTTACGACCACATATAGGGTGTTCGTGCAAACTGCAGAATCGGGGGAATAAATATTAAGTTTTGTTTGGCTATTAACCCTTGCTTTGTTACTGGAAAAAATTGATTAAAATGGAAAATTTTACAAAAATTGAAATTCTGAAATTTTATCTCCATTTGCCATTAACTCTTGTGGAAAACCTAAAGGGTTAATGACGTTTGTAAAATCAGTTTTGAATACCTTGAGGGGTGTAGTTTCTAGAATGGGGTCATTTTTGGGTGGTTTTATTATGTAAGCCTCACCAAGTGACTTCAGACCTGAACTGGTCCCTAAAAAGTGGGTTTTGAAAATTTCTGAAAAATTTCAAGATTTGCTTCTAAACTTCTAAGCCTTGTAACGTCCCCAAAAATAAAATGGCATTCCCAAAATGATCGATACATGAAGTAGACATATGGGGAATGTAAATCAATAACTTTTTTGGCAGTATTACTATGTATTATAGAAGTAGAGTAATTGAAACTTGGAAAATTGCAAATTTTTCAAAATTTTTGGTAAATTTGGTATTTTTTTATAAATAAAAATGAAATTTTTCGACTTCATTTTACCACTGTCATGAAGTACAATATGTGACAAAAAAACAGTCTCAGAATGGCCTGGATAAGAAAAAGCGTTTTAAAGTTATCACCACATAAAGTGACAATGGTCAGATTTTGAAAAAATGGCCTGGTCCTTAAGGTGAAATAGGGCCGTGTCCTTATGGGGTTAAAGGAAATCTGTCACCAGGATAATCGCTATTAAAGTAAAGCCAGGGCCTAATAGCACTTAGTACCTTATTTTCTGAGGTTTCCATAACAACTCTGTGGATGACACTGTTCAGGGAGCAGAGTGCTGTGGAGGTCACAGTTCACGCCACAGGTAGGGTGGCCATTCAAGTCACCCTTAACCACCTCCCGACCGCCTAACGCAGGGATGCGTCCTGCAGGCGGCCGGGATGTTCCTCCTAGACGCATTGGTGCGTCATCTCGCGAGAGGCGAGATTTCCTGTGAGGATCGCAACTAGAGGAACTTTAACTACAGCCTGCCAGCACTGAACATGTGCTGGCAGGCTGTAGATGTTAAAAAAACGGCATCTGAATCGCATATCAGACGCTGTTTTGTAAACAGCGTCTGATATGCCTGCTCCTCTGGTGGTCCCTTTTGCTTGGGACCACCAGAGGACACTGTAGGTGCACCAATCACCCCCCGGTCACTGATTAACCCCTTGATCACCCCATGTCACCCCCCCTGATCACCCCCTGTCACTAATCACCCCGTGTAAGGCTCATTCAGATGTCCGTATGTGTTTTGCGGATCCACGGATCCGCAAAACACGGACACCGGCAATGTGCTTTCCGCATTTTGCGGATCCGCACATTCCCAGAACTATATAGAAAATGCCTTTTCTTGTCCGCAATTGCGGACAAGAATAGGACATGCTCTATTTTTTGCGGAGCTGCGGCCGGATGTTTCGGGGCTGAAACCCGGAAGTTCGCGGCCGCAGCCCTGCGAATGCTGATGCGGAGAGCAGAAACTCCTAATGCTGGCCATACGTGTAATGATTGCGGAGACCCTCAAATACCAGGGCAGTACAAACACCTCACATGTGACCCCATTTTAGAAAGAAGACACCCCAAGGTATTCCGTGAGGGGTATGGTGAGTTCATGCAAAATTTTATTTTTTGTCACAAGTTAGTGGAATATGAGACTTTGTAAGAAAAAAAAAAAAGTAAATTTCCGCTAACTTGTGCCAAAAAATTTTTTTTTTATGAAGTCGCCATGCCCCTCACGGAATACCTTGGGATGTCTTCTTTCCAAAATGGGGTCACATGTGGGATATTTATACTGTCCTGGCATTTTAGGGGTCCTAAAGCGTGAGAAGAAGTCTGGAATCGAAATGCGTAAAAATGCCCTCCTAAAAGGTACTTATTGGAATTTGGGCCTTTGCGCACCTAAAAGTGTATTTTTAACTTTTTCTGGTAAAATTGTTCAAATATAATTACATTTCTATACAAGTTTGTGTCAGAATTTATTGTTCTACATGTCTTTGTTAAAAAAAAATGCAATAAGTTTATATTTATTGGTTTGCGCAAAAGTTATAGCGTTTATAAACTATGGTACGAAAAAGTGAATTTCGGCATTTTGAAGCAGCTCTGACTTTCTGAGCACCTGTCATGTTTCTTCAGGTGCTAGAATACCAGGATAGTATAAATACCCCCCAAATGACACCATTTTAGAAAGAAGACACCCCAAAGTATTCGCGGAGGGGCATGGTGAGTTCATGTATGATTTAAACATTTTTAACACGTTAGCAGAAAATGACACTTTTTGAGGGAAAAAAAAATAATAAAGTTTCCATTTCTGCTAACTTCTGGCAAAAAAAATAAAAAATCTCCCACGGACTCACTATGCCCCTCAGTGAATACCTTGGGGTGTCTACTTTCCGAAATGGGGTCATTTGTGGGGTGTGTTTACTGTTCTGGCATTTTAGGCGGGCTAAATTGTGAGCAACCATGTAAAGCCTAAAGGTACTCATTGACTTTCGGCCCCTTTACGCACCTAAGCTGCAAAATAATGTCACACATGTGGTATCGCCGTACTCAGGAGAAGTAGGGCAATGTGCTTTGGGGTGTATTTTTACATATACCCATGCTGGGTAGAGAAATATCTCTGTAAATTGACAACTTTGTATAAAAAAATTTAAAAAGTTGTCATTTACAGAGATATTTCTCACACAAAGTATGGTATATGTAAAAATACACCCCAGAACACATCGCCCTACTTCTCCTGAGTACGGCGATACCACATGTGTGACACTTTTTTGCAGCCAAGATGCGCAAAGGGGCCCTAAAACCAATGAGTACCTTTAGGATTTCACAGGGCATTTTTATGCATTTGGATTTCAGACTTCTTCTCACGCTTTAGGGCCCCTAAAATGCCAGGGCAGTATAAATCCCCCACAAGTGACCCCATTTTGGAAAGAAGACACCCCAGGGTATTCCGTTAGGGGCATGGCGAGTTCATAGAAGATTTTTTATTTGGCACAAGTTAGCGGAAATTGATTTTTTTTTTCTTACAAAGTCTCATATTCCTCTAACTGCGAAAAAGTGTCACTCATGTGGTATCGCCGTACTCAGGAGAAGTAGGGCAATGTGTTTTGGGGTGTATTTTTACTTATACCCATGCTGGGTGAGAGAAATATCTCTGTATATGACAACTTTTTAAAAAAAATTTAGACAAAGTTGACAATTTACAGAGATATTTCTCTCACCCAGCATGGGTATATTTAAAAATACACCCCAAAACACATTGCCCTACTTCTGAGTCTGGCGATACCACGTGTGACACTTTTTTGCAGCCTGGGTGCGTAAAGAGGCGTAAAGTCCAACGAGTACCTTTTAGGTTTTACAGGGTTGCTCACAATTTAGCCCCACCCAAAATGCCAGAACAGTAAACACACCCCACAAAAGACCCCATTTCGGAAAGTAGACACCCCAAGGTATTCACTGAGGGGCATAGTGAGTCCGTAGGAGATTTTTTTTTTTTTTGCCAGAAGTTAGCAGAAATGGAAACTTTATTATTATTTTTTTCCTCAGAAAGTGTCATTTTCCACTAACTTGTGAAAAAAAATGAAATCATACATGAACTCACCATGACACTCCGCGAATTTGGGGGGTATTTATAATTTCCTGGCATTTTATCACCTGAAGAAACATGACAGGTGCTCAGAAAGTCAGAGCTGCTTCAAAATGCCGAAATTCACTTTTTTGCACCATAGTTTGTAAACGCTATAACTTTTACCTAAACCAATAAATATACACTTATTGCATTTTTTTTTTTATCAAAGATATGTAGAACAATAAATTTTGCGAAAAATTTATATAGAAATGTAGTTTTTTTTAAAACAAATTTACAACAGAAAGCGAAAAATGTCATATCAAAAAAAGTAAAAATGCCAGCAACAATGAAATACCACCAAATGAAAGCTCTATTAGTGAGAAGAAACGGAGGTAAAATTCATTTGGGTGGTAAGTAGATGAGCGAACTTTAAAAAAAAGTCCGGTGTTCGTGTTGTGGTAAGTCGTGCATCCCGTTATGGATTCCACTATAGCGGCATATGGAATCCATAAGGGTGGGCTGCCACCAACCCGAACTGTTGAACAGCCAATGGACCTGGGGTGACGTCACCGTCATGTGATCAGTGCAGAGGGCGTGGCTCAGCATGGGATCAAATCCAGTGCTGAGCCACGCCCCCTGCACTGATCACATGACTGTGACGTCACCCCAGGTCCTTCGGCTGTTCAACAGTTCGGGTTGGTGGCAGCCGCCCCTTATGGATTCCATATGCCGCTATAGTGGAATCCATAACGGGATGCGCGACTTACCACAACCCGAACACTGGACTTTTTTTTAAAGTTCGCTCATCTCTAGTGGTAAGTTGTATGACGGAGCAATAAACGGTGACAGTAGTGTAGTGCAGAATTGTAAAAAGTGGCCTGGTCATTAAGGATGTTTAAGCTAGGGGGGCTGAAGTGGTTAATAAAACCAGCATATACGTGATTACTACACCAATACACAGGGTAGAGCACAAAAATTATATGTGAGCGATAACGAATTTAGGCCTAAATACTTTTCCACTTATTTCTGTCTACACAAATTTCCAATTACCGGTAAATTTTTTTGGGGGTTGTTTAATTTAATAAAACCAGCATATCAATACACCTGGTAGTGCACAAAATTATATGTGAGGCTCAAAAATGTCAGGGCTACAAATGACTCAGAGCCAGAATTTGGGTAGTAGCAGCAGTAAGGCGAGGGACAGGGAAGCCCTGCATACAACCTGGAAAGGGGATCTGTTTAGGCAACCGCCTATGTAGAACACTGTGGCCCTGATTTATCATGCCTTCACTCCAGAATTCTGGCTTCAAAAAGTTGTTTTTGCGACTTTTTGCACTCGCTTGTGCAAAGTTTTGTGACTGTTTGCATTTTTACACGACTCACTCCAGTTTTGTAAGGTTCCTCACCTATTGTGTGTTTTTGACCCACGTTGACTCACATTAACTGATCGAAATAACTGACCAAATAACTAAAGTGTGAACTCAAACAGCATTATGTCAGTGTTACACAATTCATTCCAGAACTCCAAGGGTTACATAGCATCATAAATCAATATCGCCAGAGATCGCCAGACTAAAAGTTCTGCATGTCCGACTTTTTAGTCCGGCGATCTCTGCCGTGCACAGACGTGCTGCGCCGTAGCTCCGTCCCCGCCCCATTATAGTCAATGGGGACGGAGCGGCAACACAGCAGTGCATGGGTACTTCGCCCGCCGGAACAGCCTGCCGGAAAGCCATGCCGCAAGTGTAAAAGTAGCCTTAGCAATATAGTCTGTTGATTAAGACCCAATTGATTAATTACTGCTTAATAAAGTGTCTCTATTTAGTTGTACCTAGGGGACTTAACCATTTTGTTGTGTGCTGCCAAGTACGATAAGGAATAGTATATTGGCGCGTTATCTGGATGCTATTCGTTTTTTGGATAACAGACGTTTATTGATAATTACACATATTCCTTAACATTTAATGCTCCATATTGCATTCACTTTCTCTTGACTTTACTTTGACTGTAGCACAAAGATATATTTGCTCCGCTTTGTAAGTTCATTGATGTTTAAGACAATAGTATTTGTCGGTAAAACATCCTACATTTATAACATTATTATGGCTTCTCCTCTGTGTGAATTATCTGATGTCTAACAAGAGATTTTTTCAGCGCAAAGCATTTCCCACATTCTGTACATGCAAAAGTCTTCTCCCCAGTGTGAACTTTTTGATGATTAACGAGGTTTGATTTCTGATTAAAACATCTCCCACATTCTGAACATGAAAATGGTTTCTCTCCTGTGTGAATTAGCTGATGTTTAATAAGATCTGATTTATCATAACAACGTTTACCACATTCGGAACATGAATATGGCTTCTCCCCTGTGTGATATCTTAGATGTTTAACAAGATATGGTTTATCTGTAAAACATTTCCCACATTCTGAACATGGAAATGGCTTCTCTCCTGTGTGACGTCTCCGATGTATAGCAAGTAATTTTTTAGATGTAAAACATTTGTCACATTCTGTACATGGAAATGGCTTCTTCCCTGTGTGAGTTCTCTGATGTGTAACAAGCTCTAATTTAACTCTATAACTTTTCCCACAATCTGAACATGAGTATGGCCTCTCCCCTGTGTGAGTTCTCTGATGTATAACAAGATCTGATTTAACTCTATAACTTTTCCCACAATCTGAACATGAGTATGGCCTCTCCCCTGTGTGAATTCTCTGATGTACAACAAGATCTGATTTCTGAACAAAACATTTTCTACATTCTGAGCATTTATATGGTTTCTCCCCTGTATGAATTCTCTTGTGTTTTTCAAGAGCATATTTAACGCTATAATGTTTTCCGCAATATGAACATGAATATGGCTTCTCCCCTGTGTGAGTTCTCTGATGTATAACAAGATATGATTTATTGGTAAAACATTTCCTACATTCTAAACATGAAAATGGCTTCTCCCCTGTGTGGGTTATCTGATGTTTAACAAGATCTGATTTATGTTTAAAACATTTTCCACATTCTGAGCATGAAAATGGTTTCTCGCCTGTGTGAATTCTCTGATGTCTAACAAGTTCCCATTTATGTCTAAAACATTTCCCACATTCTGAACATGAATACGGCTTCACTTGTGTGTGAATTTTCTGATGTTTAACAAGATCTGATTTACGTTTAAAATATGTTCCACATTCTGAACAGGATAATGGCTTCTCCCTTGTGTGAGTTCTTGCATGTTCCTCCTTTTTGTGTTCTTTTATTTGGGTAACAGTCTGCGACGAATCAAAAGGTAGGTCGCATTGAAAAAGATCAGATGATTGATTGCTGTTTTCAAATGCTGATGTATATGGGACGATGGAATTCTTTTCATAGGTATCTTGTAAGATATCAAGATCATCTGCTTTAAAATCTGAAGATCTCCGATGTTCGTTTAAGCTCCTGGTACAGTCATCTGCCAAGAATAAAAGTAATAAGATTATAATTAAAAATAATACTATTATAGTATTTTAATAAGGTCTGGTACTGTGTTAGCCAGTAGAAAATGTTTTATAGTACTTACCCCCTTCCTTATCAGGCTAGTTTTTCAGTTTCAGCTTTAGTTCTTATTGCAAATAACTATTTGAAGGGAACCTGTCACCGGGATTTTGTGTACAGAGCTGAGGACATGGGTTGCTAGATGGCCCCATAGCTCTGTGTGCTTTTATTGTGTAAAAAAAAACGATTTGATACATATGCAAATTAACCTGAGATGAGTCCTGTCCCTGGACTTATCTCAGGGACAGGACTCATCTCAGGATCATTTGCATATGTACCAAATCGTTTTTTTTACACAATAAAAGCACACAGAGCTATGGGGACTGGATATTGTGGATGTGCTAGAGGCCATCTAGCAGCCCATGTCCTCAGCTCTATATCCAAAATCCCGGTGACAGGTTCCCTTTAAATTCCTGAGCCAACCTACATGTATTTGATAATATTTTTCATGGGACACTGTAGACCTGTTTTGTGCCATTAGATAAATATTGATGTATATTCAAGGAAAAACTGTGAAAATTATGATTTTTTTAAATAAATTCCTCTGTTACTAAAGATTTCCAGACAAAACTTTTCTAAAACCATTACCGTATGTTTGTACTGTAAAAATAGATGTTTTTCAAGTAATTTATCTACTGGCTGGGCCCACCACAAGACTAGAGCGCATCGGTGGCTTATTTTTCTATTGCTGGGGCACAGTGCTGGAAGAACAGATGTTGTACAGCGCCAAATGCATTAGAAACTCCTTAAAAGTGACTTTTTTTATGTTGATCTCCTAAGGGTTTTATCTTTGGGAAATTCAGACATTGTTAGCTGTTGTTTTTTGGCTATACTATTGCTAAAACTAACAACTATAGCTATAACTTTTTTTTTCTATTTTCTTTATTTCAATTTTTTAAATGTATTTTTGACTTTTTTTTTAATGAAAAAAGTGAAATAACCCCTTACGGCCAAAGTCAGGGCAGGAAAAGATTAATTCGCAGACTGTAGGCTCACAGTTAATTTTACAGCCAGCAGGGGCACTCACATCAAGAAGTGTGCAACTCAGCTGGCTTTTTTTACTTTACCTTGCGATGGATCGTTATCATGTGCGCCATGCAGGGAGTATGTGTTATAGCACAGCCATAATGTTAAAGTATAACTGTCAAATTTTTTTTTTTTTTACTATTGGATTTTGGTGATTAATATTACCTTGTTGGCCCTGTTTTAATTTCTGATTGTTTAACCCCTTACGGACACGGCCCTATTTCACCTTAAGGACCAGGCCATTTTTTCAAAATCTGACCAGTGTCACTTTATGTGGTGATAACTTTAAAACGCTTTTTCTTATCCAGGCCATTCTGAGATAGTTTTTTCGTCACATATTGTACTTCATGACAGTGGTAAAATGAAGTCAAAAATTTCATTTTTATTTATAAAAAAATACCAAATTTACCAAAAATTTTGAAAAATTTGCAATTTTCCAAGTTTCAATTACTCTACTTCTATAATACATAGTAATACTGCCAAAAAAAGTTATTGATTTACATTCCCCATATGTCTACTTCATGTATCGATCATTTTGGGAATGCTATTTCATTTTTGGGGACGTTACAAGGCTTAGAAGTTTAGAAGCAAATCTTGAAATATTTCAGAAATTTTCAAAAACCCACTTTTTAGGGACCAGTTCAGGTCTGAAGTCACTTTGTGAGGCTTACATAATAGAAACCACCCAAAAATTACCCCATTCTAGAAACTACACCCCTCAAGGTATTCAAAACTGATTTTACAAACGTCATTAACCCTTTAGGTTTTCCACAAGAGTTAATGGCAAATAAAGATAAAATTTCAGAATTTCGATTTTTTGAAAAATTTTCCGTTTGAATCCATTTTTTCCAGTAACAAAGCAAGGGTTAACAGCCAAACAAAACTCAATTTTTATTGCCCGATTCTGTAGTTTTCAGAAACACCCTATATGTGGTCGTAAACTGCTGTATGGCCAAACTGCAGGGCGCAGAAGGAAAGGAACGTCATATGGTTTTTGGAAGGCAGATTTTGCTGGACTGGATTTTTGACACCATGTCCCATTTGAAGCCCCCCGATGCACCCCTAGAGTAGAAACTCCATAAAAGTGACTCCATCTAAGAAATTACGCCCCTCAAGGTATTCAAAACCAGTTTTACAAACTTTGTTAACCCTTTAGGTGTTCCACAAGAGTTATTGGCAAATGGAGATGAAATTTCCGAATTTCTATTTTTTGTTACCTTGTCTCAAAAAAAGTGTAATATAGAGCAACCAAAAATCATGTTTACCCTAGAATAGTACCAACAAAACTGACACCTTATCCCGTAGTTTCCAAAATGGGGTCACTTTTTTGGAGTTTCTACTGTAGGGGTGCATCAGGGGGCTTCAAATGGGACATAGTCTCAAAAACCAGTCCAGCAAAATCTGCCTTCCAAAAACCATATGGCGTTCCCTTCCTTCTGTGCCCTGCCGTTTGGCCATACAGTAGTTTACGACCACATATGGGGTGTTTTTGCAAACAAGAGAATCAGGGCAATAAATATTGAGTTTTGCTTGGCTGTTAACCCTTGCTTTGTTACTGCAAAAATGGATTAAAATGGAAAATTTGCAAAAAAATAGCTGTTTTGGGACTGTTTTTATTTTTGTTATTTACATAGTTGAACTGACAGGTTAGATTGTGTGCTATTTCTATAGAGCAGGTTGTTACGGACGCGACAATACCAAATATGACTACTTTTGGGGTTTTTTGTTTCAGTTTTACATAATAAAGCCTTTTGAAAATAATTTTTTTAGTGTCTCCACATTCTGAAAGCCATAGTTTTATTTTATTTTTTTGGGCGACTGTGTTATGTAGGGGCTCATTTTTTGCGGGATGAGATGGCGGTTTGATTGGCACCATCTTGGGGTGCATATGACATTTTGGTCGCTTGCTATGACACTTTTTGTGATGTAAGGTGACAAAAATGGCTCTTGACGCCGTATTTTTTTTTTTTTTGCTGTGTTCAGCTGAGGGGTTAGGTCATGTGTTATTTATATAGATCAGGTTGTGACGGACGCGCGATACATAATATGTATACTTTTTATTTATTTATATAAGTTTTACACAATAATATAATTTTTAAAACAAAAAAATCATGTTTTAGTGTCTCCATAGTTTGAGAGCCATATATATTTTTTTTTTGGGCGATTGTCCTATGTAGGGGCTCATTTTTTGTGGGATGAGATGTCGGTTTGATTGGCACCATCTTGGGGTGCATATGACTTTTTGATCGCTTACTATTACACTTTTTGTGATGTAAGGTGACAAAAAATGGCTTGTTTGACAACGTTTTTATTTTTTATGTTTACGGCGCTCATCTGAGGGGTTAGGTCATGTTATATTTTTATAGAGCAGGTCCTTACGGACGCGGCGATACATAATATGTATACCTTTTTTTATTTATTTTGGTTTTACACAATAATATCCTTTTGAATGAAAAAAACATGTTTTAGTATCTCCATAGTCTGAGAGCCATATATTTTTCAGTTTTTAGGCAATTGTCTCAGGTTGGGTATCATTTTTATGGGAGGAGGTGACGGTTAGATTGGCACTATTTGGGGGTCATATGACTTTTTGATCGCTTGCTATTACACTTTTGTGATGTAAGGTGGCAAAAAATGGCTTTTGACAAAGTTTTTATTATTTTTTTTACAGTGTTTACTTGAGGGGTTAGGTCATGTGATATTTTTATAGAGCAGATTCTTACGGACGTGTAGATACCAAATATGTCTACTTTTAATTTTTTTTACATTTAACACTAAAAAGCATTTTTGAAACAAAAAAATCATGTTTTAGTCTGAGAGGCATAGTTTTTTTATTTTTTGGCCAATTGTTTTAGGTAGGGGCTCGTTTTTTATGGGATGAGATGGCGGTTTGATTGGTACTATTTTGGGAGGCAAACGCCTTTTTGATCGCTTTGTATTACACTTTTAGTGATGAATGTGCCAAAAATGGCTTATTTACACCATTTTTTGTTGTTTTGTTTTTATGGCGTTCACCTGAGGAGTTGAGTCATGTGATATTTTTATAGAGCAGGTTTTTACGGACGCGGCGATACCTAATATGTGTAGTGTATTTTATTTTTTTAGTTTTTATTCAGTGTTATGTGTTTTTTTCATTTTTACTTTTTTTTCACTTTTTTACATTTTTTTGACCCAGACCCACTTGGTTCTGAAAGATCCAGTGGATCTGGTGTTCAGAGTAATACAGTACAGTACACTATATAGTGCACTGTACTGTATTTTGTACTTTAGAAAGTCTGAATAGACCTTTAGCAGGTCTATTCAGACTTTCAGCACCATGGAGAGCAGGACGCTTCTGAAAGCGTCCTATCTCCATGGCAACCATCACCCCTGCCATAACTGGGCAGGGGTGATGGATAGGAGGGAGTGGAGCACCCTCCCTCTTCGATCCCATCCTGTTGGGGGCTGCAAAGGCACAGCAGCCCCTGATGGGAGAGGGAGGGAGCGCTCCTCCCTGTTAACCCTTCCATACCGCGGTCCGTAAGGACCGCGGTACGGAAGGTTAAACGGCTGGCATCTGCAGCACAGATGCCAGCCGCTTTATCAGAGTGTCAGCAATGTGCTGACACTCTGATAGAACCACTAGACACCAGGGATAGATTACAGGGGAGGCGGGCGGGGGATCGCCGCCCTGCACCCCCGCAGCCACAGTAGGATTGGGCGCTGCAGGGGGGGTTAAAAAAAACTGTTTGGGGGCATTAACTCTCTGATCCCCGCGGTCATAGACCGCGGGATCAGAGATCGCAAGAGCGCTGCAAACCGCAGGTCTGAATTGACCTGCGGTTTGCAGCGATCGCCCATATGGGGGGGTCACAGGACCCCCTTGGGCATTGTAACAAGGTACCTGCTGAATGATTTCAGCAGGTACCTTGTTCCGATCACTGCCAGCTGAGCAGCAGTGATCGGAACAACTCATGACGTACCGGTACGTCATGTGTCCTTAAGGACTCGGGAAACATGCCGTACCGGTACGTCATGTGTCCCAAAGGGGTTAATAAATAACCCCTAAAAGCCACCTAAAAGTCCCCAGTATTGGCTATTGTTACCTGAGATAAAATCAGGTTGCTATGCTCCTTCCGTCTACCAGATGAGAGGACGGAGCATGCTGCGTGCACTGGGAACTGATAATGAGTCAGCATTGTAAGGGAATGTAATAAATAAAAAGCCAGGTTCTTCCTGACAGGAGATAAGAGTGCTGGGCTGTGTGTGTGAACTTCTCCACATGCCTGTGCTTGGCAGACACTCCCTTAGCAGTGCTTGACAATGTGGCTGCTCAGTGTATAAATGAAAGCCTTATCTGATAAGAGGAGAGCTTGTAGAAGGACTACAGGCTTCAGCCAGACCTGGGAACTTCACTGCAAGACCCCCCTATACAGAGCTGTTCCTCACTAACTTCACTGCAGGTGTCCTATGGATCAGCCTCAGGGCTGGGGGCGGCCATCTTAACAGAATAGTGAAATTGCAGTTTTATGCAGACTGGTTGCTAAGGGCTGAATCTTATTAAATAAGGGGTAAGTAATTCTAATAGTTATTGATTCAGGAATATTATCATATTAGTAACTACATATATGAAAACTGAAATTAGGGTCTAAATGTGACAGTTATCCTTTAATGCCATTGTTGGTGACCACCTTGTCCAGTTGGAATTGGTGGGGAGACAGCCAACAGGATGGTTGTTGCTTGCCATGGCTGATCAGCTCCAGCACCACATGGCAACACTTCATTACTATATGATAGGAGGGAGGGGGAGTGGAAGAAACACTGTTTTTCAGTAGGGATGAGAGCATGTCCACCGAGGAGGACATGGAGAAGGTAGATAAGCACCTTGTGTGGGATCCAGACCGAAACAAATGGAGGTGTCAAGAAGACCTGTATTCACTTCTGTGGTGCTGCGTCGCCTCTCCTACACATTTATTTACAAAATGGTCACATAGACCTACTAAATCCTTTTAGGGGTTACAATATAGCTATTAAAACGTAACCTTTATTATATTTTTTTTTAAAAAGCTGATACATTTATTTATACACCCAGTCCCATTAAAATTATCAGGGAAGGAATCAGATATTCCACGCCAATCCTCTTTTACTTGGAGGTACTGCTTATGGCTGCAGTTCACTTTGCTGTGTTATAATGTGTGCGTCTGTCATAGGAATGTAGATAAACATATGCATTAACCTATCAGGAATCCAGCGCATTCGTTGCTCAACATTGTGCTTGATGGCAGCCTTCAACTTTGTTGCAACACTGGAATGTGTAACCAATTGCTCACTCTTTGAAGCTTCTTGGCAGTCAGATTCTGATTGTAAGTCAGTGTTGCAACAATGTGATTGTATAATAGAGCAGATTTCTATTTGCTCCCACAGCACTTATAATATGGCGCTGGAACCGCTTGACTAATTCCTATGATTGTCCACACATGCTTTGTCACACTATGGCTCATGAGAAAGGAAATAGATTCCTACAAGATTACCAGGGAATGGTTTCCCTATTTTATCATACAAGGGGCGCCCACTGCTCACCCCTCTTTACTATGAGCCATATCACACCATACAGCCATACACTAATACCCTATTTCCCTGATGAAGCCACACATGCTGCGAAACATGTCGGGAGGGTTAGTGCCCGCTGGCTTTTAGACAGGGACTGAATCGGAAGCATACAATTGTATGAATGAATGTGTGGTTGGTAAGCGCTAAACAGCGTGTATCTGCGTGGCTGAGAAAGTTGGGGTGATATGGCTCATAGTAAAGAGGGGTGAGCAGTGGGCGCCCCTTGTATGATAAAATAGGGAAACCATTCCCTGGTAATCTTGTAGGAATCTATTTCCTCTCTCATGAGCCATAGTGTGACAAAGCATGTGTGCACAAACATAGGAATTAGTCAAGCGGTTCCAGCGCCATAATATAAGTGCTGTGGGAGCAAATAGAAATCTGCTCTATTATACAATCACATTGTTGCAACACTGACTTACAATCAGAATCTGACTGCCAAGAAGCTTCAAAGAGTGAGCAATTGGTTACACATTCCAGTGTTGCAACAAAGTTGAAGGTTGCCATCAAGCACATTGTTGAGCAACGAATGCGCTGGATTTCTGATAGGAATGTAGAAAAACATATGCATTAACCTATGGTGGAGGCACACATTATAACACAGCAAAGTGAGCTGCAGCCATAAGCAGTACCTCCAAGTAAAAGACGATTGGCGTGGAATATCTGATTCCTTCCCTGATAATTTTAATGGGACTAGGTGTATAAAAAAATGTATCAGCTTTAAAAAAAAAAAAATATATATATATATATATATAATAAAGGTTACGTTTTAATATCTATGTTGTAACCCCTAAAAGGATTTAGTGGGTCTATGTGACCTTTTTGTAAATAAATGTGTAGTATCCTGAGGGTACAACGTGGGCATTGGTGTGGTTTTCCCCTCCTACACAAAACACTGACATGGTGGGCTGTGAAACACATGTACACTGCCCATCACAGCTGCTCCAGGTGTCAATGGTGGTATGCACCTTACGGCACAGTGACAACTGCAAGGAGTAGCTCACGTTCTCCACCATATGCCACTACAAGACAGGGATGACTTCCCTACAGAAATAATGGCAGTTATGTATCTTCCATCAAGGCTGAGTACACGCCATAAGTGCTACAGCAGAAAACTGGCCAGATGGGTGTTAAGCTTGCAAACCATTCAATTACTAGGCAAGTAGAGTTGCTTCCTGGCCATACATTCTGTTATCAATGGCTGTTCAAAGAGGGACCTGGAAAAGGAGGACACTCTTATTCCAATTATTTGCCAGTTCTATTTTCCCACTGTATCTGGTGCTGCAATAGAGCAGCGGTGCCTATATTTGTGTTTAAACAGCAGAATTTTTTTAAATAAGTCAAACGTAAGTCTTCTCTGCTTTATTTAGTGGTCACTACTCACCTGGGCGGTTATCTGTAGGAATGTCCTCTGTACTCTGCTCATCGCCCCTCACATCTGTCTCTGTAACATATATAATGTTCAGATCTTCACCCGGATTCACAAGCTGTGAAAGAAATATTGTAAAAGTCATCAGACGGTTGGAGAAGTCGTGTGGAAGGTTTTATATGACCAGAAAAGATCAGTAATTAGCAGGACAACCAAACATGACCAAAGAGCAGGGGATATCTGACCCAAATATCTGTGAGAAGCTCCAGACGCCATGTAATGTCTATGGTCGGCTGTAATCCGGATATCTCCACCTTTCTCATTATACAAGGATAAAACAAGACTGAACACAAGATCTTCTCAGCCTTCTACAGATCATAGGGGACATTTCATGAGACCTTATCTCCATCTACCTGATCATCCTGTGGGACATTGTGATGTTCTTCTGACCCATCCTGTGGAAGAAGAGGACTGGGACATCTCTCCGGTGTTCTTCTCTCCTCCTTAACTGTAGGAAACACATCCAGTGACTGAATTCATTCCTTACATACAGATAATGAGAGGACGTGTGTATTCAGTCATGTCTATTACCTGGTGGTGTGAGGGGCCGGTGATCCTCCATCATGACGTCCTTGTACAGATCTTTGTGTCCTTCTAAATAATCCCACTCCTCCATGGAGAAATAGATGGTGACATCCTGACACCTTATAGGAACCTGACAACACAATGATACAGTCATCACCCCGATCCCTTCATAGCGTTCCTGTATAATGTCCCAGCATTCCCAGCAGTGTCACCTCTCCAGTCAGCAGCTCAATCATCTTGTTGGTGAGCTCTAGGATCTTCTCTCTATTGGTTTCCTCATGTATCAGGGAGTGAGGTGGAGGCCCTGTGATTGGGCTCAGGGTTCTTCCCCATCCCTCAGACACAGGGTCCTGACAGCGCCCACTAGAGGTCTTCTTCACTACTGTGTAGTCCTGGTTATGGAGAGACACAGTAATAACTATCACTCCATACATCTCCAGAGTCCCTCACCCCTCCAGTCATGTCCATCTGTTAGTAACATAGATAAGATGATGTAATGTGACATCATCAGAATCTCTCACCTCTCCAGTAAGCCGGAAGAGGATCTCTAGGGTGAGATTTATTATCCTCTCCGCCATCTTGTCCCTGTCCCTATCCATCCTTGACGGGTCAATCAGGAGAAGGATCTTATATAGAAGATCTCCACTGAGCGGATCCTATATTGTAGGAACCTGAATGGAAAGAAAATGAGACGATGGAAAATCCTACAAAATCCAATGTAAAATACAATCACTGTAGCTAACCAGAAACATATTAACCCTTTATGGATGCAGTCAGGTTTTTACTGTAAGGATTATTAATGATGCTTCTATTGAAATTGATTGTGAGATATAGACACATCTTACATTGTTGTTTGTACGTTTTGTCAGTGTTGAAGACCGGAATTTCTCAGCTTCTGAGACGGATTGTCATGCCACACAGACTGGTTAATAATTATCTCTCTGGTTCAAGAAAACAATTCACCCTAACTGGGGAACGAGCAGAACTGTCATCTGGTTCCTCCTTTTCGCTGCAGATCTGGCAGTTCCCGGGCTCCTCCTCTGTGATCCAAGATCTTAGACTACTTGATGCATTACTGTGCATTTGGTAGACACTTCCTCCGGCCTTAGATTGGCCGGCTCTGCCCATATGAACAGTGCTGGCCAATCCGAGAGCAGGGCTGGACAAGCAGGAATTGTCCTGCTCGGTATGCATCAGTCTGAGAGATAGGTCGGACATCTTGTCTGACAGAAGAGCCTGAGAATGAGCAAATCTGCAGCTAAAAAGATGAGAAGGTGGCCACCACGTACGTGTTCTGTTCATTCCCCAGTTATTGCAAATATTTTCTCATCTGATAAGACAAAGTGGTATCATTTTGGAAGCGCTGCTCCTCAAGACATTACTTAGGCTAGTTGCACACTAGCGTTAGAGATCCATCAGGCTGTTCTGGCAGAAAACAGCCTGCCAGATCTCTGCGCACTCTGGCATTGCTCTAGGTTTTCAAGGCTCGGTCCAGCCCCATTCATTATAATGGGAACCGGCGGAGATCAGGCCATATTCAGGCAAATATGCCAAGGATCGGCTGGAAGAGAACCACTGCACTCAGCAATATTCTTCTGGCCGATTCTCATCATATTTACTGGAGTATGGCCGGTCCCCATTATAATTGCAATGTACAGGTTTGGGGTAGCCCTAGTGTTGATCGAGCACCAAACTGTTTGTGTGCTCGAGTAGAACACTTCGCGATGATCGGGTGCTCTACAGAGCACTAGAGCACAATGGAAAGTCAATGGGAGAGCACCAGGATTAAACCAGGCACCTCCTGCTCTGAAGAGGGGAGGGTGTCGGGACTCTAGTTTGGCTTAGGAGTCCCTGCTCTGACTCTATATATAGCTATGTTCATACATGGAGTCAGTGCTTGGGGACACCCAGTGTATTTAAATCTAATTTATCCTCTATTTCTGAAAAGTTTCTGCCGGGATTTGAACTCAGAACCTTGTACATTTGAGGTAAGGACCTTATCCACTTAGTAAAGCTGAATGCTAAACTGTATCAGAAAAACCTCATAGTAGTTTCTCTTTCTGATGTAGTAAGTTACTACATCAGAAAGAGAAACTACTATGAGGTTTTTCTGACACAGTTTAGCATTCAGCTTTATAGCTGAGTGGATAAGGTCCTTGCCTCTAATGTACGAGGTTGTGAGTTCAAATCCCGGCAGAATCTTTTCAGAAATAGAGGCTAAATTAGATTTAAATACACTGGCTCGAGCACACGCGGTGTTCTGCAGAGCATAGTGATTCTCGAGCCGAACTGGTGTTCGGCCGAGCATGCTCGCTGAACACTAGGTAGGGCCAATGCTATGCTGGGTCCCCAGGACACCGTTGAGATGTCACCGCATATTGCTGCTCTCCAGAAGGGATGGTAAGGCTTAGTACACCCAATGGGAAATAAGTCCAGAGAGACAGAGTCTGAAATAAAGCAGTCTGCTTCTTTACTAGAGGAATTCAGGTGTAGAACAATACAGGTGAGGCATAGGGCTGGCTTCCAGTCTCCTCCCTGGCAGAAGAAGGGTTTGATGCTGCGGAAAGGCCTGAGCTAGCTGTCCCTCTCTCTCTCTCTCTCTCAGAAGGCGGATACCCTGGGGGTCCACGCTCTGTAGCTCAGTAGTCTGGGTGGCTCCTTATTCACAGAGCTGGTGGCCCATGGTCTGTGGCTCAGTGTCTTCTTCTGGTCACTTATGCAGACTGGCAGAGTCTTCCCCTCCAAGCACTGGTCCCTAACTGCAGCACACTAGGAGCTCTAACTGCTCTCCTTATATACAGTTTCTGGCTGAACTAGAATATTCTAGTGGGAGGGGTGGAGTGGAGAAACTTAGCACAGGCAGATACACTGTTACACTTTCCGTTTCTCATAGACTTATATTAGAGTTTCAATGATATTCAATGGCAATGTGACAGCAGTTTTTCCAGACACAAACAAGTGTCGATACATAACAATTAAACCAGACATTCAAAAGGTCAGACTAATTGGTTTTGCTGGTAAACAAGTCTGGCTTTTTCCCTCCATAACATGTTCTTTTTTAAACCTTATGGCAGCTATGGAAAATTACCAGCTTCTCATTCAAGGTCCCAAAAGTCTCTCATTAACTGTTTCCACAGAGCCTTTCAACTACAGTGCAAATGAATGGGATATACAGTAAGGTCCATAAATATTGGGACATCAACACAATTCTAACATTTTTGGCTCTATACCCCACCACAATGGATTTGAAATGAAACAAACAAGATGTGCTATAACTGCAGACTGTCAGCTTTAATTTGAGGGTATTTATCCAAATCAGGTGAACGGTGTAGGAATTACAACAGTTTGGATATGTGCCTCCCACTTGTTAAGTGACCACAAGTAATGGGACAATTGGCTTCTCAGCTGTTCCATGGCCAGGTGTGTGTTATTCCCTCATTATCCCAAGTACAGCGAGCAGATAAAAGGTCCAGAGTTCATTTCAAGTCTGCTATTTGCATTTGGAATCTGTTGCTGTCAACTCTCAAGATGAGATCCAAAGAGGTGTCACTATCAGTGAAGCCATCATCAGGCTGAAAAAACAAAACAAACCCATCAGAGAGATAGCAAAACCATTAGGCGTGGCCAAAACAACTGTTTGGAACATTCTTAAAGAAGGAACGCACCAGTGAGCTCAGCAACACCAAAAGACCCGGAAGACAACGGAAAACAACTGTGGTGGATGACCGAAGAATTATTTCCCTGGTGAAAAAAACACCCTTCACAACAGTTGGCCAGATCAAGAACACTCTCCAGGAGGTAGGTGTATGTGTGTCAAAGTCAACAATCAAGAGAAGACTTCACCAGAGTGAATACAGAGGGTTCACCACAAGATGTAAACCATTGGTGAGCCTCAAAAACAGGAAGGTCAGATTAGAGTTTGCCAAACGACATCTAAAAAAGCCTCCACAGATCTGGAAGAACATCCTATGGACAGATGAGACCAAGATCAACCTGTACCAGAGTATTGGGAAGAGAAGAGTATGGAGAAGGAAAGGAACTGCTCATGGTCCTAAGCGTACCACCTCATCAGTGAAGCCTAGTGTTGGTCGTGTCATGGTGTGGGCATGTATGGCGGCCAATGGAACTGGTTCTCTTGTATTTATTGATGAGGTGACTGCTGACAAAAGCAGCAGGATGAATTCTGAAGTGTTTCGGGCAATATTATCTGCTCATATTCAGCCAAATGCTTCAGAACTCATTGGACGGCGCTTCACAGTGCAGATGGGCAATGAGCCAAAGCAACTGCAAGAGGGAAAGAAGTGGAATGTTATGCAATGACCTGACCTGAATCCCATTGAGCATGCATTCCACTTGCTGAAGACAAAACTGAAGGGAAAATGCCCCAAGAACAAGCAGGAACTGAAGACAGTTGCAGTAGAGGCCTGGCAGAGCATCACCAGGGATGAGACCCAGCGTCTGGTGATGTCTATGCCTTCCGGACTTAAAGGGAATCTGTCGCCTGGCTATCCACCATTTTTTCCTTTAGCCTAGGGCAATAAAGTACCTTATATCCATATGTGTTCTTCTTTTTGCCGTGTCTCTTGTATTTTCTGTTAAAAACCACTTTATCCATTATGTAAATTAGGCTGTAAGGAGCCCAGAGGGGCGTTTTTTCTCTTCCAAGGAGCCCAGGAACGCCCCCCTGATGTGCCCAGACCACCTAAATTTGAATCTGAAGAACGCCTCCAGCAGCTGAAATCGCGTCCCAGAGGCGAGGCTAATGGCTCCGCCGCCCGGCTACCTCCGCTCTCTGCCCGGAATACATCCCTGATCTTCTTCTTGCCGGCCGCTGGAAATCTCGCACAGGCGCAGTGCCGGCGATTGCCTGCACGATTTGACGGCAACTGAGGGCAACAGCCTCAATAGTGTCACTGGGCACGCGCTGAGCCTAGTGACGTTTTCGGAGCGCTGTTGCCCTCAGTTGCCAACGGAATCACGCAGGCAATCGCCGGCACTGCGCCTGCGCGAGATTTCCAGCGGCCGGCGGTACAAGATCAGGGATGTATTCCGGGCAGAAAGCGGAGGTAGCCGGGCGGCGGAGCCATTAGCCTCGCCTCTGGGACGCGATTTCAGCTGCTGGAGGCGTTCTTCAGATTCAAATTTAGGTGGTCTGGGCACATCAGGGGGGCGTTCCTGGGCTCCTTGGAAGAGAAAAAACGCCCCTCCTAATTTACATAATGGATAAAGCGGTTTTTAACAGAAAATACAAGAGACACGGAAAAAAGAAGAACATATATGGATATAAGGCACTTTATTGCCCTAGGCTAAAGGAAAAAAAAAATATTGTGGATAGCCAGGTGACAGATTCCCTTTAAGGCTGTAATTGACTGCAAAGGATTTGCAACCAAGTATTAAAAAGTGAAAGTTTGACCTATGATTATTATTCTGTCCCATTACTTTTGGTCCCTCAACAAGTGGGAGGCGCACATGCAAACGGTTGTAATTCCTGCACCGTTCACCTGATTTGGATGTAAATACCCTCAAATTAAAGCTGACAGTCTGCAGTTAAAGCACATCTTGTTCATTTCATTTCAAATCCATTGTGGTGGTGTAAAGAGCCAAAAAGGTTAGAATTGTGTCGCTGTCCCAATTAGGGACCTGATTGTACCATAACGTATAAAGTGCAGTTACACAGTATTAAAGGGAGTCTGTCACCACGTTTGGTCATTATAGACCGAGTACAGTGTTCTGGCTTAACTTCAGATAATTTAAATGGCACCTTTGTTAGTCACTTGTATGGCTCTCCTGCGGCAAAAACGAACTTTTATATATATGCAAATGCGGCTCGCAAGTGCCCAGGGCGGAGTTTACATCTTCGGAGCCCAGGCTGCTCTGCTTAAGATCCCCCCTCTCCTTTCCCTTGCGTCCTCCTCCTCTCCCTGTGAAAACCTGCGCCTGCGTTCTGCTTGGCTGGGGCATGCGCACTACAATGCCCACTGTGGTTACAGCATTGATGTAGCTACTGCGCATGCTCCGGCCAACGGATCGCGCTGTTGGCCGGAGCATGTGCAGTCAATTCTTTCAAGTGAAATGAAGTAAGAAGTTTATAACTTTGTATAGGGGAAACAGGCAAATGTCCAGACTTCACAGTCGCCCGGCTGCAGGGCACGACATAGTAAATGGGGCCAGACAGAGCCTTAAACACCTCCAGCAGAGAGCGCAGAGATCCGGCAGGCTGTTCCCTGGTGCTAATGGGAAACTGGCGTTAGGAACTTTACACATAGTAAAACATAAAAGAAAACTACAAAAATGTAAATGCGAAGTAACTGTACTGACCACAGAATAAGGTTTATATACTGCACACCATAAAAACAACCCCCCCCCCACAAAATAAATTGTGTTTTTTCTCCCACCCCATTTTTTTTTTTTTACCTTATCGCAAGACTTTAGATAGAACATTAAATGTTGCCGTTAAAAGAAATACAACTCATTCCTCAAAAAAAAACAGTACAATTATGACAACCGAAAGGAGACTTACGGCTTATGGAAGGAGGGGAGATAAAAAAAAAACAATAGCAACTTAACCGCCCAAATTGGTTTTGCCCTGAAAAGGTTAACCACGGCTTCTGCTCAACATGAGCAAGAAAGATGCTCAGTCTCCTCTGGAGCTGGAAACTTCCTCCAGTCCTGAGAAGGCGAATTCTGTCCTCACTGACCGAGGAGTCTCCAGGGACATGTTATATAATCATTACCTGCCCCAGGAATCCAGACAATGGCGAAGACTGTACACATACCTGCTCCTGCACCGCTGGACACTTCATGGGTGGGGAGGGGGAGAGACTAGTGGGCTAAAGGACCTTTCATGATGTCATGACCATGTGATCATGTGTGGGAGGAGTCAGGCTCCAGGCTGTGCTGTTGGAGGAGGTAAAGGACCTGTGATGATGTCATGGCCATGTGATCATGTGTGGGAGGAGTCAGGCTCCAGGCTGTGCTGTTGGAGGAGGTAAAGGACCTGTGATGATGTCATGACCATGTGATCGTGTGTGGGAGGAGTCAGGCTCCAGGCTGTGCTGTTGGAGGAGGTAAAGGACCTTTCATGATATCACGACTGGGAGGAAAGGAATGCAAATGAGCTCTTAACAAGCTCCGCCTCTAATGCCACCAGTTGTAAGATAGCGATCCTATAAGTCAGTGTTTAGCTCTTTAAATAAGCCTTAATATTAGAGTTGAGCGAACTTGTGTTTTAAGTTCGGCGTCCAAAGTTCGGGTTCGGGTTATCGTAGCACCCCGTTATGGATTTCGCTACCACGGACCATAACAGCATTTGGAATCCATAAGGGGATTCTTCAATGAACACGAACCTTGGACAACACGAAGGACCTGGGGTGACGTCACCGTCATGTGATCAGTGCAGGGGGCGTGGCTCAGTACTGGATTAGATAAGAGGTCGTAGGCTACCACCTCTTATCTAATCCAGTACTGAGCCACGCCCCCTGCACTGATCACATGACGGCGACGTCACCCCAGGTCCTTCACCCCGTGTTCCAAATGCCGTTATGGTCCGTGGTAGCGGAATCCATAACGGGATGCTTGGATAACCCGAACCCGAACTTTGGACACCAAACTTAAAACACAAGTTTGCTCAACTCTACTTAAGATATGACTTGAATATTAAATAAGCCAGCAGCTCATCTGCAGACAGCTGTTTCAGGGTGATTGCTCCTCATCAGTGCAGAGCAGAGACTACTGGCTTAACTGGGTGAGAGGCCTGTCAGGGTTAGTGGGGTAACATCTCTCCTTAGGGAGAGAGCGCCTTAAAGGGGTTCTTCACTTTGTTACAACTGATGATCTATCCTCAGGATAGATCATCAGCATCTGATCGGCCAGGGTCCGACACCCGGGACCCCCGCCGATCAGCTGTTTGAGAAGGCAGTGGTGCTGCAGGAGCGCCGCGGTCTTCTCACTAGCACCCCGCCCAGTGACGTCACGACTTGTATCAAGTGGCATGGGCGGGGCTAAGCTCCATTCAGTGAACAGAGCTTAGCCTCGCCTACACCACTTGATACAAGTCGTGACGTCACTGGACGGTGGGCTCGCAGCGGTAAACAGTGAGAAGGCCGCAGCGCTCCTGCAGTGCCGCTGCCTTCTCAAACAGCTGATCGGCGGGGGTCCCGGGTGTCGATCATCAGTTGTAACACCGGGGGTCGGTGATAGATCATCAGTTGTAATTAAGTGAAGAACCTCTTTAATCTAACCCTGACAGGCCTCTCACCCAGTTAACCCAGTACTCTCTGCTCTGCACTGATGAGGGGTCTGCAGATGAGGTGCTGGCTTTTTTAATATCTTAGTCATGTCTCAAGGCTTATTTAAAGAGCAGAACATTGAATTATAGGATGGCTGCCTTACAACTGGTGGCATTAGAGGCGGAGCTTGTTAAGAGCTCATTTGCATCCCTTTCCTCCCAGAATTCCAGAGGAGCCTTCCTGGTCTATAGGTCTCCTCACACTGATTAAGGCGCGGGTTTTCCGCATGGCATTATATGGTTTGAGGACTTGATCAGAGAGATCAACTCCTCCCATATACCGATTGTAGTCGACGATACAATCGGGCTTGAGGACCGTTGCTGCGGTACCTCGCACAGGGACAGGGGAGATGCCGTTACAGTGAATTGTGGACAGTACAAGGACATCCCTCTTGTCCTTATATCTGACCAGCAACAGGTTGTCACTGGTAAGGGCACCAGGCTCTTCCCTAGGGATAGGTACCTGGAGGGGGGAGGTAGGGAGGCCGCGCTGGATCTGGCGGCAAGGGATCTGAACAAGGGAATGCTAGTATAATAGTTATCCACGTACAGGTGGTAACCCTTATCTAGCAGTGGGTGCATAAGGTCCCACACGAGTTTCCCGCTAACACCCAGAGTGGGGGGACATTCTTGCGGTTCAATATGGGAATCTCACCCCTCGTACACACGAAATTTGTAAGTGTACCCTGAGGTACTCTCACAAATTTTGTACATTTTCCCGCCATACCTCGCCCGCTTAGTAGGAATGTATTGGCGGAAACTGAGTCTCCCCTTGAAAGCAACGAGAGACTTATCAACCGCGACCTCCCTTCCAGGTACGTAGGCCTGAACAAATTTGGCCCCAAAGTGATCGATGACCAGCCTTATGGGATCAAGTGGCAGCACCCCTGGGTGGGTCTAGGGTCTCACAGCTAAGTGCTGTGGACCCCAACCACCACAGACAGTGCTGAATCAGTTAGTGTGTGTTTTCTTTTTTTTTCCCCCTAAACCTAACTAACTCTCCCTCTAACTCTATCCCTGCCTAATGGTACCTCTCCCTTACTGACCCTAACCTGCCTGATGGGTGCAGGAGGATGATGAGGGTCGCTGGAGCTGCACGATGTTCACAGCACAGCAGCAGCAGCAGGAAGAGGAGGGGAGAGAGGAGCGGCGGGAGTTTGAATCTCACGCCTCTCTCCCGCACCAATCACAAGCCAGGGCCGCCACCACCGTCCCCAATGCAAGGAAGGTGATTGGTGGTGTGTTATCACACCACTGATTACCGTCCTTTTCCGGTTCATCAGGTCACCGGAGACCCGAATGGACCAGAAACGCAGCAAACCGCAGGTCTAAATTGACCTGCGGTTTGCTGCGATCGCCGATATGGGGATATGGGTTGTGATAGGATCCCCGCTGAATGATTTCAGCAGACATCCTGTACCTATTAACCCCCGCCATGCCGCACTCTTGTTTTAAAGATATGACGTACCGGTATGTCATGGGTCCTTAAGGGGTTAAAGCTCATCTATAGCAGTTAAGAAACATGGCTAGGTTGTTCACGGTTACCTGCAGTAAGACTGTGTGTGTGTTGACGAACTGACAGCGAGCTTCTATTGGCTGATAAGGGTCATGTGACCAGGCTTATATTGGCTAATACATTTTTGGGAATATCTCAGGAACGGTACGTCCCAGAGAGCTGAGACCTGGTCTAAAACCTTCCCGGACACCTGATGTACCTGTGTGCCAAATTTCGTGATTGTAAATGCGACAGTGTGGATTCCTATAGCGGACATACACACATATACACACGCACAAACACTCAGCTTTATATATATATTATATATATATATATATATATATCAGTATACCAATACACAGGGTAGCGCACAAAATTATAAGTGAGTGATAATGTGATATTAGGTGTCAGGCCTCAATCATCTGTTTCCATTTATTTCTGTCTGCACATGGTTGTAATTTTATTTTTTTGGGGGTTTGTTTAATTTAACAAAACCAGCATATAAGTGATTACTACACCAATACACAGGGTAGAGCACAAAAATGATATGTGAGTGATAACAAATTTAGGCCTAAATCCGTTTCCATTTATTTCTGTCTACACAAATTTCCAATTAAATTTTTTGGGGGATTGTTCAATTTAATAAAACCAGCATATCAATACACCTGGTAGTGCACAAAATTATATGTGAGGCTCAAAAATGTCAGGGCTACAGAAATATTCCCAACAAATGACTCAGAGCCAGAATTTGGGTAGTAGGGTAGTAGCGAGGGACAGGGAAGCCCTGCATACAACCTGGAAAGGGGATCTGTTTAAGCAACAGCCTATGTAGAACACTGTGGCCCTGATTTATCATGCTTTCACTGCAGAATTCTTTGCGACTTTTTGCACTTGTTTGTGCAAAGTTTTGTGACTGTTTGCATTTTTACACGACTTACTCCAGTTTTGTAAGGTTCCTCACCTATTGTGTGTTTTTGACCCACGTTGACTCACAATAACTGATCTAAATAACTGACCAAATAACTGAAGTGTGAACTCAAACAGCATTATGTCAGTGTTACACAATTCATTCCAGAACTCCAAGGGTTACATAGTATCATAAATCAATATAATGCTATGCAACCCCAACAGTGCTGGGAGGTCAGGACGGGAGCTGCCGCATACTCACACTGCAAGTCCAACCCGGGGAACTTGCTTGTCTGAAAGGGTCCTAATGTGGGTGGAAAAGTCGGTGTGGTTAGAATATAGTCTGTTGATTAAGACCCAATTGATTAATTACTGCTTAATAAAGTGTCTCTATTTAGTTGTACCTAGGGGACTTAACCATTTTGTTGTGTGCTGCCAAGTACGATAGGGAATAGTATATTGGCGCGTTATCTGGATGCTATTCGTTTTTTGGATAACAGACGTTTATTGATAATTACACACATTTCTTAACATTTAATGCTCCATATTGCATTCACTTTCTCTTGACTTTACTTTGACTGTAGCACAAAGATATATTTGCTTCCCTGTGTAAGTTCATTGATGTTTAAGACAATAGTATTTGTGGGTAAAACATCCTACATTTATAACATTATTATGGCTTGTCCTCTGTGTGAATTATCTGATGTCTAACAAGAGATTTTTTCAGAGCAAAGCATTTCCCACATTCTGTACATGCAAAAGTCTTCTCCCCAGTGTGAACTTTTTGATGATTAACAAGGTTTGATTTCTGATTAAAACATCTCCCACATTCTAAACATGAAAATGGTTTCTCTCCTGTGTGAATTATCTGATGTTTAATAAGATCTGATTTATCATAACAACGTTTCTCACATTTGGAACATGAATACGGCTTCTCCCCTGTGTGATATCTCAGATGTTTAACAAGATCTGGTTTATCTGAAAAACATTTCCCACATTCTGAACATGGAAATGGCTTCTCTCCTGTGTGACGTCTCTGATGTATAACAAGTAATTTTTTAGATGCAAAACATTTGTTACATTCTGTACATGGAAATGGCTTCTTCCCTGTGTGAGTTCTCTGATGTGTAACAAGATGTGATTTAACGCTGTAGTGTTTCCCGCACACTGAACATGAAAAAGGCTTCTCCCCTGTGTGAGTTCTCTGATGGATAACAAGCTCTGATTTAACTCTATAACTTTTCCCACAATCTGAACATGAGTATGGCCTCTCCCCTGTGTGAATTCTCTGATGTATAACAAGATCTGATTTCTGAACAAAACATTTTCTACATTCTGAGCATATATATGGTTTCTCCCCTGTATGAATTTTCCTGTGTTTTTCAAGAGCATATTTAACGCTATAATGTTTTCCACAATATGAACATGAATATGGCTTCTCCCCTGTGTGAGTTCTCTGATGTATAACAAGATATGATTTACTGGTAAAACATTTCCTACATTCTAAACATGAAAATGGCTTCTCCCCTGTGTGGGTTATCTGATGTTTAACAAGATCTGATTTATTTTTAAAACATTTTCCACATTCTGAGCATGAAAATGGTTTCTCCCCTGTGTGAATTCTCTGATGTCTAACAAGTTCCCATTTATGTTTAAAACATTTTCCACATTCTGAACATGAATATGGCTTCACTCCTGTGTGAATTTTCTGATGTTTAACAAGATCTGATTTCCGTTTAAAATATTTTCCACATTCTGAACAGGATAATGGCTTCTCCCTTGTCTGAGTTCTTGCATGTTCCTCCTTTTTGTGTTCTTTCATTTGGGTAACAGTCTGCGACAAATCAAAAGGTAGGTCGCATTGAAAAAGATCAGATGATTGATTGCTGTTTTCAAATGCTGCTGTATATGGGACAATGGCATTCTTTTCATAAGTGTCTTGTAAGATATCAAGATCATCTGCTTTAAAATCTGAAGATCTCCGATGTTCGTTTAAGCTCCTGGTACAGTCATCTGCCAAGAATAAAAGTAATAAGATTATAATTAAAAATAATACTATTATAGTATTTTAAAAAGGTCTGGTACTGTGTTAGCCAGTAGGAAATGTTTTATAGTACTTACCCCCTTCCTTATCAGGCTAGTTTTTCAGTTTCAGCTTTAGTTCTTATTGCAAATAACTATTTAAATTCCTGAGCCAACCTACATGTATTTGATAATATTTTTCATGGGACACTGTAGACCTGTTTTGTGCCATTACAGGGGTGTGAAAATTAAAAAAAAAACTATTTGTCGAAGGACTAAAGTGGGGGCTCAATCTACTTGTCCCTCATGACCATCTACTTGTCCTGAACTTGTACTAACGGTATACTGTATGGGGTCCACAAGGAGACGTTATGCTGTATGGGGCAGGGGCCACAAGGAGACGTTATCCTGTATGGGGCGGGGGCCACAAGGAGACGTCATACTGTATGGGGCAGGGGCCACAAGGAGACGTTATGCTGTATGAGGGCAGGGCCACAAGGAGACGTTATGCTGTATGGGGGCCACAGGGAGATGTTATACTGTATGGGGGCGGGGGCCACAGGGAGACGTTATACTGTATGGGGCGGGGGCCACAGGGTGACGTTATACTGTATGGGGCGGGGGCCACAGGGTGACGTTATACTGTGCGGGGGCAGCCACAAGGAGACGTCATACTGTATGGGGCAGGGGCCACAAGGAGACGTTATGCTGTATGGGGGCAGGCCCACAAGGAGACGTTATGCTGTATGGGGGTGGGGGCCACAGGGAGATGTTATACTGTATGGGGCGGGGGCCACAGGGAGACGTTATACTGTATGGGGCGGGGGCCAAAGGGTGACGTTATACTGTGCGGGGGCAGCCACAAGGAGACGTCATACTGTATGGGGCAGGGGCCACAAGGAGACGTTATGCTGTATGGGGGCAGGGCCACAAGGAGACGTTATGCTGTATGGGGGTGAGGGGGCCACAGGGAGATGTTATACTGTATGGGGGCGGGGGCCACAGGGAGACGTTATACTGTATGGGGGCGGGGGCCACAGGGTGACGTTATACTGTATGGGGGCAGGGGCAGCATGGTGACGTTATACTGTGCGGGGGCGGGGGCCACAGGGTGACGTTATACTGTATGGGGGCAACAGGGAGACGTTATAGTTTATAAAGTGCCACCTGCAGTGCAGATTGCAGGCAGGGCCAGAGCCTCAGAAGACAGACAGCACTACCTTTATTTCTGACACCCCTGCAGATGAGCGTTCCTCCCAGAGTCTGTCAACGGAGCTCCCACCTGACCTGCAAGCGCTGACTGGGGTCACATAGCATTATACTGATTTATGATGCTATGTAACCCTTACAGTTCTGGAATGTATTGGATAACGCTGACATAATGCTGTCAGTGTTATCCAACACATTCCAGAACTGTAAGGGTTACATAGCATCATAAATCAGTATAATGCTATGTGACCCCAGTCAGCGCTTGCAGGTCAGGCCGGGAGCTGAGATGTGGACAGACTCCGGGAGGAACGCTCATCTGCAGGGGGCCGTGGGGTCTCACTCTTCTTCTCCCATCTTGTCTCTGGAGACGATGTGCTGACTTGCTGTGCGCTCCGTGCTGGCAGGTGGGAGGAGACTTCGATACAGGAGCCGGGAGGAGCGGGGCCGCCTGCAGGAAGTGCTATGTACTCATATGCACGATGCAGGGGCAGGCTGACACAGATAGGAGCGGTCAGCTCGCATATGACCGCTCCTATTACTGTCTAACCACATGTCCCTGCTACTTGCCCGCACAGGGCTAAACAACTGTTTAAAGTACTTGCCCGGCGCCCGGAACTGCATGTCCCGGGCGTCGGGCGATAGGAATTCCACACCCCTGCATTAGATAAATATTGATGTATATTGAAGGAAAAACTGTGAAAATTATGAATTTTTAAATTTTTTTCCAGACAAAGCACTTCTAAAACCATTACCGTATGTTTGTACTGTAAAAATAGATGTTTTTCATGTAATTTATCTACTGGCTGGGCCCACCACAAGACTTGAGCGCATCGGTGGCTTATTTTTCTATTGCTGGGGCACAGTGCTGGAAGAACAGATGTTATACAGCGCCAAATGCATTAGAAACTCCTTAAAAGTGACTTTTTTATGTTGATCTCCTAAGGGTTTTATCTTTGGGAAATTCAGACATTGTTAGCTTTTGTTTTTTGGCTATACTATTGCTAAAACTAACAACTATAGCTATAACTTTTTTATTTTTTTCAATTTTTTTATAATTTTTCTAATTTATATTTTACTTCTTTTTTAATGAAAAAGTGAATTAACCCCTTCTGGCCACAGTCAGGGCAGGATAAGATTAATTCGCAGACTGTAGGCTCACAGTTAATTTTACAGCCAGCAGGGGGCACTCACATCAAGAAGTGTACAACTCAGCTGGCTTTTTTTACTTTACCTTGCGATGGATCGTTATCACGTGCGCCATGCAGGGAGTATGTGTTATAGCACAGCCATAATGTTAATGCCATTGTTGGTGACCACCTTGTCCAGTTGGAATTGGTGGGGAGACAGCCAACAGGATGGTTGTTGCTTGCCATGGCTGATCAGCTCCAGCACCACATGGCAACACTTTATTACTCATATGATAGGAGGGAGGGGGAGTGGAAGAAACACTGTTGTTTCAGTAAGGGATGAGAGCATGTCCACTGAGGAGGACATGGAGAAGGTAGAGAGCAGTGTAAACGCGGCGTCCCGCACAATAGTGGACAAGCCCGCTGAAAGTCACTCACGTGTAATGCTGTGTAGTGCGTGCGGTCTTAGGCAGATGCTGATCGGCTTTCCCAGCCTCTGCGTTTTTTCCCGTGATTAGTACTTCCTCCTCAGGGCCCAGGTTACGGCCCTACGTACAGGTCACGGGTTGCCTTGGGTCACTGGATTGGAGAAAGCGCCAAGGCGACCCGTGACCTGTACGTACGGCCGTAACCTGGGCCCTGAGGAGGAAGTACTAATCACGGGAAAAAACGCCGAGGCTGGGAAAGCCGATCAGCATCTGCCTAAGACCGCACGCACTACACAGCATTACACGTGAGTGACTTTCAGCGGGCTTGTCCACTATTGCGCGGGACGCTGCGTTTACACTGCACTTTGCCTGTGAAGACGACCAGACTCCGTGAGTATATACTGCCAATTGTATATGCGGTTGACATAGGCTCATGTAAAAGGATAAAGACCTTACCTGGCTGGCGCTATTTGAGGCGTAAAGTGTGCACACTAATTACTCACAACCTTATAGACGTTGTCATTGTTTCACTGACCAGTCCATCGACTCATCTAGGGTGTGATCTGCAGTTGTTTACAGCATAGACTGTCTCTACAATTGCATCATTATCCAGTGCTACATACAGTGTATATCTGTAGTACGGACGGCTGCCGCACCGGCACGATCTGCAGCCTTGTTACAGCACGGATTACCGTTACTATTGTAGCACTACTTAGTGCCCCCCACAGCACGTCCTTGGAACACGGAGCGCTGCTGCACTGACAGCATAGTCTGTTACTGGTCAAACCTAGACCATTGTGATTTGCACATGAATTGATACCTTTGTTTTTTTGCACAGTGTGGTTAATAACTTCCTATGTAAGTTGACATTTTTTTAGGTGAAGCGCGCAGATTTTATTTGACTATCTGGCCAGATATTATTGATATTATTGATTAAAGGGACATTTTACATATTTAAGGTCTGCATCTCCTATGTTAAGAGTGCCCAACTTTCTATTTCTTTTTAATATTTTTAATATTTGGGTGAATCTAAAGTTGCGAGCACCTATTCCAGAATTCTCACCACAGTAGTGCAATCCCATTACTTTCCTTTTAAACTGTTCAAAGAGGGACCTGGAAAAGGAGGACACTCTCATTCCACTCGCTTGTCAGTTCTATTTTCCCACTGTATCTGGTGCTGCAATAGAGCAGCGGTGCCTATGTTTGTGTTTAAACAGCAGATTATTATTTTTTAAATAAGTCAAACGTAAGTCTTCTCTTCTTCATTTAGTGGTTACTACTCACCTGGGCGGTTATCTGTAGGATTGTCCTCTATACTCTGCTCATCGCCCCTCACATCTGTCTCTGTAGCATATAATATTCTTCAGATCTTCACCCGGATTCACAAGCTGTGAAAGAAATATTATAGAAGTCATCAGACGGTTGGAGAAGTCGTGTGGAAGGTTTTATATGACCTGAAAAGATCAGTAATTAGAATGACAACCAAACATGACCGAAGAGCAGGAGATATCTGACCCAAATATCTGCAGGTCTCCTGTATAAATCCAACAGGTTCTTTATTCCGACAATCAGTCTCTACAGCCAGAAAACTGAGAAGCTCCAGACGCCATGTAATGTCTATGGTCGGCTGTAATCCGGATATCTCCACCTTTCTCATTATAGAAGGATAAAACATATAACACTGGTGGATAAAACAAGACTGAACACAAGATCTTCTCAGCCTTCTACAGATCATAGGGGACATTTCATGAGACCTTATCTCCATCTACCTGATCATCCTGTGGGACATTGTGATGTTCTTCTGAACCATCCTGTAGAAGAAGAGGACTGGGACATCTCTCCGGTGTTCTTCTCTCTTCCTTAACTGTAGGAAACACATCCAGTGACTGAATTCATCCCTTACATACAGATAATGAGAGGACGTGTGTATTTAGTCATGTCTATTACCTGGTGGTGTGAGGGGCTGGTGATCCTCCAACATGACGTCCTTGTACAGATCTTTGTGTCCTTCTAAATACTCCCACTCCTCCATGGAGAAATAGACGGTGACATCCTGACACCTTATAGGAACCTGACAACACAATGATACAGTCATCACCCAGATCCCTCCATAGCGTTCCTGTATAATGTCCCAGCATTCCCAGCAGTGTCACCTCTCCAGTCAGCAGCTCCATCATCTTGTTGGTGAGCTCTAGGATCTTCTCTCTATTGGTTTCCTCATGTATCAGGGGGTGAGGTGGAGGCCCTGTGATTGGGCTCAGGGTTCTTCCCCATCCTTCAGACACAGGGTCCTGACAGCGCCCACTAGAGGTCTTCTTCACTACTGTGTAGTCCTGGTTATGGAGAGACACAGTAATAAATATCACTCCATACATCTCCAGAGTCCCTCACCTCTCCAGTCATGTCCATCTGTTAGTAACATAGATAAGATGATGTAATGTGACATCATCAGAACCTCTCACCTCTCCAGTAAGCCGGAAGAGGATCTCTAGGGTGAGATTTATTATCCTCTCCGCCATCTTGTCCCTGTCCCTATCCATCCTTGACGGGTCAGTCAGGAGAAGGATCTTATATAGAAGATCTCCACTGAGCGGATCCTGTATTGTAGGAACCTGAATGGAGAGAAGATGAGACGATGGAAAATCCTACAAAATCCCATGTAAAATACAATCACTGTAGCTAACCAGAAACATATTAACCCTTTATGGATGCAGTCAGGTTTTTACTGTAAGGATTATTAATTATGTTTTTATTGAAATTGATTGTAAAATATACACACTGAGAAGGCAGATTCTGTCCTCACTGACTGAGGAGTCTCCAGAGACATGTTATACAATCATTACCTGACAGACAATGGCGGTGACTGTACACATACCTCCACCTGCACCACTGGACACTACATGTATAAGGGAGGGGGAGACTAGTGGGCTAAAGGACCTTTCACGATGTCATGACCGTGTGACCATGTGTGGGAGGAGTCAAGTTCTGCACTGTGCATATGGAGGTAAAGGACCTGTGGTGATGTCATCATGACCATGTGATCATGTGTGGGAGGAGTCAGGCTCCAGGCTGTGCTGTTGGAGGAGGTAAAGGACCTGTGATGATGTCATGACCATGTGATCATGTGTGGGAGGAGTCAGGCTCCAGGCTGTGCTGCTGGAGAAGGTAAAGAACTGTTCATGATATCATGACTGGGAGGAAAGGAATGCAAATGAGCTCTTAACAAGCTCCGCCTCTAATGCCACCAGATGTAAGGCAGTGATCCTATAAGTCAGTGTTTAGCTCTTTATATAAGCCTTGAGACATGACTTGGATATAGAGTTGAGCGAACTTCTATTTTTAGTTCGGCGTCCAAAATTCGGGTTCGGGTTATCACAGCTACCGCGGACCATAACGGCATTTGGAATCCATAAGGGGCGGCTTCATTGAACCCGAACCGTGGACAACCCTAAGGACCTGGGGGGTGACATCATCATCATGTGATCAGTGCAGGAGACGTGGCTCAGTACTGGATCACCTCTTATCCAATCCAGTGCTGAGCCACGCCCCCTGCACTGATCACATGACGGTGATGTCACCCCAGGTCCTTAGGGTTGTCCAAGGTTCGGGTTCAATGAAGCCGCCCCTTATGGATTCCAAATGCCGTTATGGTCCGTGGTAGCGAAATCCATAACTAGAGATGAGCGAACTTTAAAAAAGAGTTCGGCGTTCGGGTTGTGGTAACTCGCGCATCCCGTTATGGATTCCACTACCGCAGATTATCGCGGCATATGGTATCCATAAGGGGCGGCTGCCACCAACCCGAACTGTTGAACAGCCGAAGGACCTGGGGTGACGTCACTGTCATGTGATCAGTGCAGGGGGCGTGGCTCAGCACGGGATCAAATCAACAGTTCGGGTTGGTGGAAGCCGCCCCTTATGGATTCCATATGCCGCGATAGTGGAATCCATAACGGGATGCAAGAGTTACCACAACCCGAACGCCGAACTTTTTTTTAAAGTTCGCTCATCTCTATCCATAACGGGATGCTACGATAACCCGAACCCGAACTTTGGACGCCGAACTAAAAATAGAAGCTCGCTCAAATCTACTTGGATATAAAATAAGCCAGCATCTCATCTGCAGACAGCTATTTCAGGTTGATTGCCTCTCATCAGTGCAGACCAGAGAGTACTGGCTTAACTGGGTGAGAGGCCTGTCAGGGTTAGGGGGGTACTAGCTCTCCTTAGGGACAGGCCCATCACCCAGTTAAGCCAGTACTCTCTGCTCTGCACTGATGAGGGGTCTGCAGATGAGCTGCTGGCTTATTTAATATCCAAGTCATGTCTCAAGGCCTATTTAAAGAGCTGAACATTGACTTATAGGATAGCTGCCTTACATCTGGTGGCATTAGAGGCGGAGCTTGTTAAGAGCTCGTTTGCACCCCTTTCCTCCCAGAATTCCAGAGGAGCATGTATGGCCTATAAGTCTCCTCACACTGATTAAGGCGCTCTCTTCCTAAGGAGAGATAGTACCCCCTGATATCATGACTAGTAGGGATGAGCGAATCGACTTCGGAAAACTTTGTTCTAATACTGTACGGAGCAGGAGCATCGTATTAGAATGTATTGGCTCTGATGAGCCAAAGTTATTGCTTTGCAAAGCGTTGCAAGACTTCGCGCAATAACTTCATAAATTAATTTGTAATAATAATAATGGGGGCATTATTAATTCTAGCAGGAGCGAATAGGAGAATTATTAATTTTGGGGGCACTAGGGCATTAATATTACTGAGGGGCACTACTGGGGGCATTATTAATTCTGGGGGGCACTAATGAAGGCATTACTATTACTAGGGGCACTAATAGGGGCATTATAAATTCACGGGGAGCACTACTGGAGGCATTAATATTACTGGGGGGCACTAATGGAGGCACTATTAATTCTGGGGTCACTAATGGAGACATTACTAATACTGGGGCACTAATGGAGGCATTCTTAATTCTGAGGGGCACTAATGGGGGCATCAATATTACTGATGGGCACTAATAGGGGCATTATTAATTCTGCGGGGCACTAATGGAGGCATTACTATTACTGGGGGCACTAATAGGGGCATTATTAATTCACGGGGAGCACTACTGGAGGCATTAATATTACTGGGGGGCACTAATGGGGGCATCAATATTACTGATGGGCACTAATGGGGGCATTATTAATTCTGGGGGGCACTAATGGAGGCATTACTATTACTAGCGTAGGTGTTTTACGCCTGTTAGTACTTAGCAATTGTAGTGTGAGACTATGGCACCTAAATGCATGCTGCCAGGAGTACAGAAGAAGAGCTCACTGATGGCTCAAAGATTTCTTTATATACTAGCCCCTTAAAGACCGGGTCTATTTTTTTCATCTTCATTTTTCCCTCCCCACGTTCCAATAGCCATAACCTTTTCATTTTTCCATTCATATAGACATATGAGAGCTTATTTTTTGCGGGAAAGATTCTTTGTGGGGTAAAACTGAAAAAACAAAAAAAAAAAACGCCGAATTCTGCCAAGGTTTTTGGAGTTTTGACATCATGCTGTTCACTGAGCACAAAAAAATTAGCTGATGCCCTTATTCTGCGGCTCGATCCGATTGTGGCGATACCAAACTTATGCTACTTTTATTTTGTTCAATTACTTTAAAAATAATAAAAATCTCCATTTTCTTTGCATCGCTATATTCTTACAGCCATAACTTTTTTATATTTCGGTCTACAGAGCTGTATCAGGGCTTGTTTTTTTGTGTAAGAAACTTTAGTTTTTATTGGTACTATTCAATTTTTGGGGGGAGAAGATGACTAAAAATATTGTGAATTGCGTGTTTTTCTTTTTTTTTCCGTTATGGTGTTCACCGCACAGGAAATTCTTAAAAATATTTTAATAGTTTAGACTTTTTTTGACCTGGCGATACCTAAAATGTTTTTTTTTATTGTTTATATATTTTAATATGTAAAATTGGGAAAGGGGGGTACTTTTAACTTTTAGTATATTGGTGTTTTTTAAACTTTTTTTCCACTTATTTTAAAAATAACTATTAGCCCCCATAGGGGGCTAGTACATGGGATCTTTTGATCCCTTCTCCTATCCAACCTAATAGATCTCTATTAGGGTGAATAGGATTTTTACAGTCTACATTCTGAGCTCTGCCTCGTGCATAGCTCAGTATGGAGAACACCATCGCAGGCCTAGAGAGCTTCAGCAGCGTCCAGGCTGCCATGGCAACCAATCAGAGCCCCATGATTTCACTGCGGGGGCTCCGATTGGAAGGCAGAGGGAGCCGCATCCCTCTGCCTTCACACACAGGTGCCGCGAGGATAGGTCGTCAGTAAAAAAAAAACTCAGTGTCAGATATCTATGTATACACACTCATAGGGCCTTGAAAACGTAGGCATACCCTTTGAACTTTTCCACATCTTTTCACGTTACACTCACAAACTCAAATGTATTTTATTGGGATTTTATGTGATAGACCAACACAAAGTAGCAAGTATGTGTAAAGTGAAAAGAATATGATACATGGTTTTCAAAATGTTAAATAAAAATCTGAAAAGTGTGGTGTGCCTTTGTATTGTGTGTCATTTATTCTCAGTGTAACTACAGCTGTTCTGTGAAGGCCTCAGAGCTTTGTAAGAAAACCAAGGAACACACCAGACAGGTCAGGGATAAAGTTGTGGAGCAGTGTAAAGCAGAGTTAGGTTATAAAGAAATATCCCAAGCTCTGAACATCTCATGGAGCACTGTTTAATCCATCATATGAAAATGGAAGGAGTATGGTACAACTAAAAACCCACCTAAACTGAGAGTCTAGGAAAGGAGAGCACTAATTAAAGAAGCAGCCAAGAGGCACTCCTACTCTTCCTCATTTAGAATTCCTTGCTTAGGAGAACGCCCCCTTAATATCTCATAGGTTTTTATCATTTAACTGATGATATATTTGTATCTACGTCTCAACCTTTATCCTATGGGTCAGTACGATTACAGCGATACCAAATATGTAGAGTTTTACATTTTTTTTTTTTTTTTACTAATTTTGTACAATAATAGCTCATCTTATGCAAAAAAATGCCATTTGTCTCGCTGCATTTCATGAGCAAAAGCAAATGAATTTTTCCGAAGATGTAACTGCACGTGGGCTTCAAGATTTAGTTTTCATTGATACCATTTTGGGGCAGATGGAACTTACTGATTAACATTCATGGGGACATGGGAAAAAAGTAATTCTGTAGTTTTTTTGTTTTTTTAATGTTAACTGAGCAGTTTATATAACGTTATGGGCAGATTTACTATTGAAAATGTGCCAAAAACCGGGCGTGTATGCTTTGCATCACATTTACCAACTGTTTTAATACTTTTCTAAGCCTTTTTCTTCTAGTCCGGCCGGGGAACAGAAAAGTGATGTAGCCAATTTTTGCACATTCTTCAAGTAAAACTACGCCAACTTATAAGTGGGAAAAACTTATACTAGACAAGTTTTTGGTACACTGACAGAATTTTTGGAGCATTGATTGAATTCTATCGTAAATCTGGTGCAGGATTTACAATACTCCACAATTTATAAAGGATCATGTGCCAGAATCTTACATTTGTCTAATATTAAGACTGTGTAAAGTGCACCACTATTAGTAAATCTGCCCCACTATCTTTATGGTATGGGTTGTGAAGAACGCGGCAATACTATAAACTAGGGATCGACGATCATCGGATTTACTGATATTATCGGCGATATTCATGATTTTCTAAGTTATCGGCATCTAACCTTGCTGGTTTGCCGATAATACGCTATCACAGAACATGAGCGCGCTGCTGTCAGGATGCCATGTTACCTCAGCAGGACAGGGGAGAAGGAGTCACTCTCTCCTTCCCCCCCTGTGCCCCGCTGCCAATGAGGAGAGAAAGGGGAAGAGGAGGGGCGGGCGCACTGCGCCACCAATAAAAGTTAACGTCTAATACAAATACAGGAGGCGGTGCCCAGTCTATATGACAGGAAGTTGTGATCAGCAGCAGTTAACCCCTCAGGTGCCGCGCCTGAGGGGTTAACTGCTGCCGCTGATCGCAGCTCCCTGTCAGAGGCAGGGTCCTGTCTGTGTGATTCTGCCACCCACACAACCACCTCCTGTATTAAATGTTAATTATCATTGGTGGCGCAGTGCGCCCTCCCCAGGATTAAAAACATTGGTGGCGCAGTGTGCCCTCCCAACCCAGTATTAAAAACATTGGTGGCAGTGGCCACAGGGTCCCCCCCACCCTCTTCCTGATTGGTGGTGCAGTGGCAGCTTTTGATCAGAGCCCAAGCAGTGTAATCCTGGGGCTCCGATCGGTTACCATGGCAGGCAGGATGCTACTGAAGCCCTGGCTGCCATGGTAAGCTCCCTGCTGCTGTGTGTACTATGCACAGGGCAGCAGGGAGAGTGTGAAGTCCTCTTCACCCTAATGGAGCTCTATCAGGGTCAATAGGACAGGAGATCAAAACTTTCCAGGTTGCAGCCCCTAAGGGGGGGAAATAGTTATTAAATAAAAGGTTTAAAAAAACACACCAAAATATTAAGTATAAATCACCCCCTTTGCTAATTTTACATATAAAATATATAAACAATAAATAAATAAACATATCACATATTGCCACGTCAAAAAAGTCTAAACTATTAAAATATAAAAAGACAGAAACATTTTAAATGCACAGAATATTGGTGTAAGTTATCGGCTATCGGCCTGAAAATTCACAGGTTATCGGTATCGGCTCTAAAAAATCTATATTGGTCGATCCCTACTATATACTGTATATGTGTGCGCGATAATAAGCGCTATTAACAATGGATTCTGGATATCCTCTCTGGGAAATGTGCGCCTTAAGTTCATGTAGCTGATAATCAAAGTATTCTTTTTTGTTGTTAATACGCTTTAATCTCGGAAACTTATGATCCGAGACAGAGGGGTGTTACTGTGTTACTTAGATAGAAGAAACAACAATGGTGAAGAAGGTTTCTTTTTTCATTTAGGCACGGGCCACTAAGTAAATTGATCAGCACTATCATACATCAGAATTGGTTTATGGTGGAAAAGACTCCACCTTACAAGAGATAGCTGTAACGACTGTTGGTAGAAACAAGGACAATGAGCCCTAAAGCAAGAACCCAGCCGCTTTTCCTACCAACTTGCAGTATAATGCCTAGATAGCTAAACCGCAACTTGTCGATGGTCCCGACGGTCAGACAAAGACAGACAAACACATTACTAGAGTCGTACATAAATGGGTCAGAACCAGACAAGCTATACAGTAACAAACAAATGAGTAATCAGAGGACAAGCCAAGATCAGAACTAGAGGGACAAAGCAGTACCAAACAAGAGACAGAGAGTAGTCAGAAGACAAGCTGGGGTCAGAGGAACGAGCAATCCAATATGCACAGGAACACAGCTAGTGAGTCAGAGACTATCACTGGCAATGGTATATGGCCAGGAAGGGGTCTAAATAGAGCACAATAGAGTCCCAGAATCAGAACCTGATAGGTCCATAACTCGGTGCTCATTAGTTTGAAATACCAGCACATAGGAGTAGTACAGCGGAGCAATCAGCCCACTGCTAGTCATCTCCCGCGCACGCCCACTGTGGGAAGAAACAGAGCATTGCATCCTGTTGCTAAGGACGCTGTCGCATCACCAGAGCGTGGGAGATGGGAGTCCATTTTGTCTCTTACTGTGTCTCTTAACCAGAGTTCAGATATAGGTTAGTGAGATGTCAGTTTTTTTGCAGGTGCAAGGGAGCAGTTGACCCCCCCCCCCCTTCTCTCTTCTCAGAAATGCTAACTTTTGCTGTTCTAGTTTCACATCCTCTTTCTGATAAGATGTCTCGTTTCTATAAAGCGGTTTGTTTCACTGGGTTTTGTGGTTTTTGCTCAAGTTATGTGACGCCCACAGCTACCGGTTGTCAGCCAGTAAAATTCTAATATAAGGTTTGTCTTTTTAACTCAATAAAGGAGATAGATCACTGCTTTACAGCTCTCTTGCCTGTATCAGTTTTTCTCAATATGTGTACACATATGATTTCTTCTTTGATTTGAACCCTGCTAAATCATAGACACAGGGGTAATTGCCCCAACACAGAGGGCGTGGCTTAGCAGCACGTCTCTCCTGGTGTGGGCATGTCCAGGCTGAGGATCAAGCTGCTGGAGTCTGGACAGGTAAATATGTTGCCATAGCATTACAGAAGCTAGATGGCTAGAGGTGGTAATGCATGGGATCCGTGATTTTATAGCATGCAAAACTTCATTTTTGGTTTATGTTGTTTTTTGCCCCTGTGACTTTTCCTATATCCTGTCGGTAAAACTATACGCCCATTGTAGCCTTGTAGCCACAAACATGAGCTATAAAACCGTAAAAAAGTAAAAAAAAATATAAAAAATTTAAAATAATATAGAAATTTAAATCACCCCCCTTTCTGTAGAATAACATAATAAATACATAAATAACAAAAAAAATCAAAGGCATCACCGCATCCAAAATTCCCGTACTGTATAATGTAAAATATAAAAATATTCTTCCAATACAGTGAATGGCGTTATGGAAAAAAAGGGTCAAAATGGAGGAATTCGCCAATTTTTCATTGCTTCTCTTACCCAAAAAAATGCAATAAAATGTGATCAAAAAGTCACACACTCCAAAATGGTATCGATAAAAACTACAGATCTATATACCCCCTATACCCCCTATACAGCTCAGTAGATATAACTATAAAAAAGTTATGGGGGTCAGAATATGGTGATATAAAAAAATTGCAATGTTTTTATTTCTTTTTGCCCTATTTAGACATAAAAAACCTACACATATGTGGTATTGTTGTAATCGTACTGACACAGAGAATGAAGGGCATGGCTCAGTTTTGCCAGAAAGGGAATGCCGTGGGGACAAAACCCGTAAAACGGTGGAGGAATTGCGTTTTTTTCTAATTGCACCCCATTTGGAATTTTTTTTCCCCACTGCATTGTATACCATATTAAATGGTAGCATTAGAAAGTACAACTTGTTCAGCAAAGCACTTATATGGATATGTGAATGGAAAAATAAAAAAGTTTATAGCTCAAGGAAGATAGGGAATAAAAATGAAAATGCAAAAACAAAAAAACCTCCGGTATCCGAGGGAGTTAAAGGTTCTGACTTGAATTGTAATTATTGTCATTTTATTTAATGTCATGACTATTCATAAAGTGTGGTAACACGCAAAACGGCCGTCGTCTGTTTTTTCACATTTCTCCCGTCTGAGCTGTATTTTATGGAAGATTAAAGTATAACTGTCAAATTTTTTTTTTTTTTACTATTGGATTCTGGTGATTAATATCACCTTGTTGGCCCTGTTTTAATTTCTGATTCTTAAATAAATAACCCCTAAAAGCCACCTAAAAGTCCCCAGTATTGGCTATATTTACCTGAGATAAAATCAGGTTGCTATGCTCCTTCCGTCTCCCAGATGAGGACGGAGCACGCTGCGTGCACTGGGAACTGATAGTGAGTCAGCATTGTAAGGGAATGTATAAAAAACCAGGTTCTTCCTGACAGGAGATAAGAGTGCTGGGCTGTGTGTGTGAACTTCTCCACATGCCTGTGCTTGGCAGACACTCCCTTAGCAGTGCTGGAGAATGTAGAGCTCAGTGTATAAATGACAGCCTTATCTGATAAGAGGAGAGCTTGTAGAAGGACTACAGGCTTCAGCTAGACCTGGGAACTTCACTGCAAGACCCCCCTATACAGAGCTGGTCTTCACTAACTTCACTGCAGGCGTCCTATGGATTAGCCTCAGGGCTGAGGGCGGCCATCTTAACAGAATAGTGAAATTGCAGTTTTATGCAGACTGGTTGCTAAGGGCTGAATCATATTAAATAAGGGGTAAGTAAGTCTAATAGTTATTGATTCAGGAATATTATCATATTAGTAACTGCATATATGAAAACTGAAATTAGGGTCTAAATGTGACAGTTATCCTTTAAATAAAGGACATTTCTTTATTCTCACATTGGATCTATGGAAGTCTCATGAGTGTAGAGCACCACCTATGTTCGGATGTCTCCGCTGGGATATGGAAGTCTCATGAGTGTAGAGCACCACCTATGTTCGGATGTCTCCGCTGGGATATGGAAGTCTCATGAGTGTAGAGCACCACCCATGTTCGGATGTCTCCGCTGGGATATGGAAGTCTCATGAGTGTAGAGCACCACCTATGTTCGGATGTCTCCGCTGGGATATGGAAGTCTCATGAGTGTAGAGCACCACCTATGTTCGGATGTCTCCGCTGGGATATGGAAGTCTCATGAGTGTAGAGCACCACCCATGTTCGGATGTCTCCGCTGGGATATGGAAGTCTCATGAGTGTAGAGCACCACCCATGTTCGGATGTCTCCGCTGGGATATGGAAATCTCATGAGTGTAGAGCACCACCTATGTTCGGATGTCTCCGCTGGGATATGGAAGTATCATGAGTGTAGAGCACCACCTATGTTCGGATGTCTCCGCTGGGATATGGAAGTCTCATGAGTGTAGAGCACCACCCATGTTCGGATGTCTCCGCTGGGATATGGAAGTCTCATGAGTGTAGAGCACCACCAATGTTCGGATGTCTCCGCTGGGATATGGAAGTCTCATGAGTGTAGAGCACCACCTATGTTCGGATGTCTCCACTGGGATATGGAAGTCTCATGAGTGTAGAGCACCACCTATGTTCGGATGTCTCCGCTAGGATATGGAAGTCTCATGAGTGTAGAGCACCACCCATGTTCGGATGTCTCCGCTGGGATATGGAAGTCTCATGAGTGTAGAGCACCACCTATGTTCGGATGTCTCCGCTGGGATATGGAAGTCTCATGAGTGTAGAGCACCACCTATGTTCGGATGTCTCCGCTGGGATATGGAAGTCTCATGAGTGTAGAGCACCACCCATGTTCGGATGTCTCCGTTGGGATATGGAAGTCTCATGAGTGTAGAGCACCACCTATGTTCGGATGTCTCCGCTGGGATATGGAAGTCTCATGAGTGTAGAGCACCAACTATGTTCGGATGTCTCCGCTGGGATATGGAAGTCTCATGAGTGTAGAGCACCACCTATGTTTGGATGTCTCCGCTGGGATATGGAAGTCTCATGAGTGTAGAGCACCACCTATGTTCGGATGTCTCCGCTGGGATATGGAAGTCTCATGAGTGTAGAGCACCACCTATGTTCGGATGACTCCGCTGGGATATGGAAGTATCATGAGTGTAGAGCACCACCTATGTTCGGATGTCTCCGCTGGGATATGGAAGTCTCATGAGTGTAGAGCACCACCCATGTTCGGATGTCTCCGCTGGGATATGGAAGTCTCATGAGAGTAGAGCACCACCTATGTTCGGACGTCTCCGCTGGGATATGGAAGTCTCATGAGTGTAGAGCACCACCTATGTTTGGATGTCTCCGCTGGGATATGGAAGTCTCATAAGTGTAGAGCACCACCTATGTTTGGATGTCTCCGCTGGGATATGGAAGTCTCATGAGTGTAGAGCACCACCTATGTTCGGATGTCTCCGCTAGGATATGGAAGTCTCATGAGTGTAGAGCACCACCTATGTTCGGATGTCTCCACTGGGATATAGAAGTCTCATAAGTGTAGAGCACCACCTATGTTCGGATGTCTCCGCTGGGATATGGAAGTCTCATGAGTGTAGAGCACCACCCATGTTCAGATGTCTCCACTGGGATATGGAAGTCTCATAAGTGTAGAGCACCACCTATGTTCGGATGTCTCCGCTGGGATATGGAAGTCTCATAAGTGTAGAGCACCACCGATGTTCGGATGTCTCCGCTGGGATATGAAAGTCTCATGAGTGTAGAGCACCACCTATGTTCGGATGTCTCCCCTGGGAATATAATCCGGATAGATGCCCAGCAGCGCCGACTGTTTCTCAATTAGTGGATTTGAATTTACAATGTTCATGGTGCGGCATACCTTAAGTATAACAAGGAATAAGAAATAAACTGTTTGTTTTTTTGGTTTTTTATTTGTTTTCAGGTCAGTTTAAATAACTTTGTTAATTACACAGATTGTAGAGAACATACCATAGATGTGTTTTTAGCACTTTTGCAAAATCAAAGCACTTTTTTATAGAAGAAACCTTTATTACTTTATTAAATAAACTTTATTAATTATTGTATTTTATAAATAATTTGTATGGCCCATTTAGGGATGTGGCTTTTATAATGCATTGGTATCTAGTACCTCGTATATCAGATCACTATAGCCTATCACTATAACTGTGACAGGCTGTCTATTAGGCTGTGTCTGTGGCACAGTTTAATGGACGTCTAGTCATGGCAGGCCTAGGGGCCTTTGTTAGGCTCCCCGCTGCCATGGCAGTGCATCAGCACCCTGCAATTGCATTCGGGCCGATGGTGACAGGAAGCCCCTTACTTATCTGCCTAGAAGCAGCAGTCAATATTGAGTTATCGCCGATGATGGCCGTTACAGCGGTAGCCTGGCTGCAGTCAGTGTCAGGCTCCTGCAAAGATCCAGAGCACTGTATCAGTGCAGACTGAGCAGGGCTTCTTCTGTCCCTGCCAATCATGCCAGGGTTAATGTGACGGGAGGAAGGGACTGAAGAGAGTACACAGGCTATGCCAATACAATGTTCCTGAAGAAAAAATTCGATATAATATCATAATACCCTAAAAGACTGAATTAATCAAAATAATTTGATTAATTGCACTAGCCCCAGGCTGTGGCAATGCATTGAAACCCTGTAGGAAGGGATGATTGAGGAGGACAGATGGAGCCCCCTCCTTCTACCTCCTAAAATCCTACAGGGGGTTTAACAGCCAGTATCGGAGTCAGGGCTGGAATCCCTCTGGATTGATGCGGGTACAGTTCCTGTGCCCACACGACCACCATGATATAACTATACATCATGGAGTCCTAACCGGCTGATATGAAAGGACGGTTTAGTTTTCAAAAACAGAAAATGTTCAAACAAATTCCGTGAAGTCTGGGATCCACAGCTTAAATCTCCTCAGTATTTATACAAAAATGCCTACCCGATCTCCCTAGGTTCTGAGGTAACAGCTAAAAAATAAACAATCGGCCCAAAAACAATAAAAGAAAAATATTTTAAAAATGATACCAACAAGTTTTAAGATGCAGTTATATACAATGAATGGCCACATTATCACACCCCCTGCCCTTTCACGATTTTAGCTGTGCTGTATGGAAATCAGAAACAACAAAAAAAATCAAGTGAGCAAGTTTATTGTGGATCAGTTTCATTCTGAATCTACATTAGAATGGGAAAATCAAGAGAACAGATGACTTCAAATGAGGCATGGCCATCAGGGCTAAACTAGCCAGAGCCAGTTTTTGAAAAACTTCCAACCTGGTGGGGTACTCTTCTGCACAGGTGTCGAGAGTATACCAAAAATGGTGGGATCGTGGAAAAATATCCTGCGAAAAGGGATCCTGTGGACTTAAACCACTTGTTGACAAAAGCAGTCGGAGAAGGATGTAAAAAATCATCCTGAGAAACTACAGTGAAATGCAATGCTGCTGCTCTAACCAAGGTGTCCGACAGTACAACTCATCATTCCTTAGCATGGAGCTAAATCAGGAGATGACCGGTTCAAGTGTCATTGCAACAGAAAAGCAAGACTCTAGTGGGCAACAGACCACAGAAACTGGATAGTGAGCCGTAGAAAATGACGCGTGGTCAGATGAATCAGATATCCAACGTAGATGCGAGAGCCCGAATTTGGTACAAGCAGCATAAATCCATGAACCCTTCCTGTCAGAGGTTAACAGTTCAGGCTGGCGAAGGTGAAGTAATGGTGTTGTAAATGTTTTCTTGCCAAACACTGGGTCCTCGGATACCTGTAGTTGGCTTACCTAAGCATTGTGGTCAACCAAGTCCATCCCTCCATGGTAGATGTTTAACCTATAGCATGCGAAATGGTTACAGGAACATGATAGCGCATTTCCCTGGCCTTCATAGTCCTCAGATCTTAATCCTATAGAGCATCTCTGGGATGGGATACAAGGGGCTGTTCAGATGTCAGTGCTTCCATCTAATATCCTGTCCACATGGGCCAATATTTCTGCAGAATGATTTCAACACCTCGTGGGATCTATGTCATGATGACCTGCTGCGGTTCTGAAGGTGAAGGAGATCCAATGGTCTTGGTGTATAGTCATGTGAAATACTGTATGCACATGACTGAAATACAGGCGTTATCTGGATTCCATAAATTTTTTGGGAAAACAGATGTTTATTGGTAATAAGAAACTTTTCTTGATCATTTATTGCTCCAAACTGCTTTAGACCTCATTCCATGTGCATTTTCTTTCTTCCTTCTGTAGAAATGTCCCACCCATGCCATCAAAATAGACAACTATAGGACGTTTTGTTTTTCTTACAGCACTGCCTAACAGACATATACGGATGCGGACACCAGACAGTGTGCTGTCCACACTTTTTGCGCCACGATTTAAATGAATAGGTCTGCAGCCGATCTGCCAAAAAGCAGATCAGATAGGGAACAAAAATACGGTCATGTGCATGGGGCCTTACTTTGAATTTTCTTTCAGTAAGATCTGATTTCAGATCAAAACATTTCCCACATTCTGAACATGTAAATGGCTTCTCCCCTGTGTGAATTCTCTGATGTCTAACAAGATGTGAATTTAAAGCTATAACGTTTTCCACACCTTGAAGGTGAAATTGCCTCTCCTCTGTTTGAAAGCAAAACCTTTGTCACGTTCTGAACATGAAAATGGCTTCTCCCCCGGTGTGACATCTGTGATGCTTAATAAGATCTGATTTCTGGATAAAACATTTCCCACAATCTGAGCATGAAAATGGCTTCTCCCCTGTGTGAATTCGCTGATGTCTAATAAGACTTGATTTATCGCTAAAAGATTTCCCACATTCTGAACACGAAAATGGCTTCTCCCCTGTGTGAATTCTCTCATGTGTAACAAGACTTGATTTGAAGCTAAAACATTTCCCACATTCTGAACATGAATACGGCTTCTCCCCTGTGTGAATTTTCTGATGTACAAGAAGACCTGTTTTCTGTTTAAAACATTTCCCACATTCTGAACATGAAAATGGCTTCACTTCCGTGTGAATTCTCTGATGTCTAACAAGATATGATTTAAAGATATAACTTCTTCCACATTCTGAACATGAAAACGGCTTCTCCCCTGTGGGAGTTCTTGGATGTTCACTCTTTCTGGGTTCTTTAGTTTGCTTAACAGTCTGTGATGAATCAAAAGGCAGGGCGCATTGAAAAAGATCAGATGATTGATCATTGCTTTGCAAGGCTGAGGGTGTATCTGGGAGAACAGTCTTCTCTTCATTAGTATCTTGTATCACAGCATGATCATTTGCAGTGAGATCTTTAGGTATTTGAAGTGCCTTTAAGCTTCTGATATAGTCATCTGCCAAAAAAATAAAATAAACCACATTGTATTATCTTTTAATAAGGAGCTTAACATTATATCTAGGGATAAACAAAGCCAGCTTCAGATCCTACTTCCGAAGTTGCTTCGCTCATCCCTAATTATATCTATAGGTCTGGTACTGTGTAAGCCAGTAGAAAAATGTTTTATCATACTCACTAAGAGAAACAAAATAACAATCTTGCAGGTATGCCAACTATTAAATGTAACTGCCCTTTCATTTATTTAAATTTTTTTTGCTAATGTGTAGGGACAGTGACAGGGAACATTTGTGTAATGCACTTTATTTAAGGAAAACGTTTATTTTTAGTAGAAAACGGGCTGAAATGTCCCTTAGCAGCGCTCTCTCAAATGAGCGTTGCTAAGGGCCATCCGTCTTCTATTAGCATAGGACGGGCTGTGCGGGAGCTGCGGGCCTCTGCCTGCCCTGCTCCCTCACAGCCTGGTGGGCACAGGAGTCTTATGTGTTAAAATTAAATCTACATTCCCCCTGTTAATTAAATATAATGCACTGTCTCTCCTATGCTAGTAGAAGACGGATGGCCCTTAGCAACGCTTATTTGAGAGAGCGCTGCTGAGGGTCATTTCAGACCCAGTTTTCTACTAATTTAGTTTTCCCTAAATAAAGTACATTACAAAAATGTTCCCTGTCACTGTCCCTATACATTAGCAAAAAAATAAAAAATAAAAATGAAACGGCTGTAATGAAAAAAATAAAAGCTCTGATGTTATATAGCAAGCTTTCGAAACAACCTAAGTCTCTTCGTGAGGCATAGCGATACCTGATGAAGATATGATACATACAAGACTTTGATTCTGATAAAACATTAAAATTATATTGATATGTTGAAAAATTTCTATATTAGATTTTCATGCAAACTGCATGGAAAATGGTTAATTTCTATTCTTGACTACGACAGTGGTTTGCATTACAGATCACAATTGAACAGTAGACGTCAGAGCTAGGACCAGTAGATCATGATGTTAGGCCACCAAGCTGTTCTCTTGTAGTTTTCCACTTCTGTCTTGATGCTAGCATCTTCTTACGTTCACGTTTCAGTGTGTCTACGACCAGTCCTTTTTAGTGAAATGGTCAGTAGAAAGGGACCGGTTAGTCTCTGCTATTAGGTGGTATCTGTCTCACACACTCGCTTGTAGCCAAATGCACTTTTGCGCAGAAGGCAAGAGTAGTATGGTCGTGTACGAAGAAGTCACTATGAGCTGGTATAGATATGCATTGTATTTGATACCAGTGTCTGATGTAATTTATACTGAATCTGCTGGGCCAGGATATCTTCATATGTTTATTGACAGGCAGTGGTGGATTGTTTAACTGTTCAGCCTGTTTTCTTTTCGGCTCTGCCATTACAATCCTCCAAGTACTGCTAAATCGGTGTTTATAGAAGTTAGAAGAACATGTGACAAAGCCATCCTTCTGATCAATACTGTGGGATCTCATATAGAGTTTCCGATTGATTGTGCTGAGAGGGTTAAAGGGGTATTCCCATCTCAGGCCATGGGGCATATCGCTAGGATATGCCCCCATTGTCTTATAGGTGCGGGTCCCAGCGGTCCTACAATGAGGACTAAGTGGGGAGTGCTGTGGCTGGAGGACAACTACCAAGCGCTGCTCCCATAGAAGTGAATGGGAGCGCACAGCACATGCGAGGCCCATGCTCCTATTAACTACTATGGGGCATGCGGAAATAGCCGAGCCATCGCTCGGCTATTTTCGGTGGCCCCATAGAAATGAATGGAGGACGGCTCCGTTCATTTCCCCGCTCCGTTCTTATTGTAGATGCGGGTCCCAGCGGTGGGTCCCGCACCTATCAGACAATGGAGGCATATCCTAGCGATATGCCCCCATTGTCTGAGATGGGAAAACCCCTTTAATTACAAAATAACTATTCTTAATGTTTTCTAATTGTGCAATTTTTGGAACTTGTAGATTGTCTAAGCCACAATCCATTTGTTGTCAGCTAGACAGTGGTGTGTGTTCTAAGGGATCCCCTGATTTTCAAACTCAACCTCCAACAAGGTGGTATGGGCTTTGCTGCAGGAAGATCCTCAGGTTGTAGTTCCTTAATAAATTATGGATTGGTGGCAGTAGTGCTCATTTATCGGTAGCCTAGTCAGGAATGGAGCCAAAGGTCATCATAGGGAGAATGGTCAGGAGGCCACAGGCTTTGGGATAACATGGAAGCATAGTTAGAAACACAGCCAGGAATCAGAGCAAAGAGAAGTACAATGGGTACCAGGCAGACAGAAGAAGGAGGCAGGAGCGCTGTCATGAACAAAGCCATCGTCAGGATCAAGATCAATATATTTATGAATGATCTTGTAGAAGGCCTGCACAGTAAAATATCAGATTTTGCAGATGACACTAAACTGTGTAAAGTAATTAACACTGAAGAGGACAGTTTTCTGCTACAGAGGGCAGTGTCGGGCAGTGTCAGGCAGCTGCTGCCAAGGCCAATAAGATAATGGGTTGAATCAAAAGGGGCATAGATGCCCGTGATGAGAACATAGTCCTACCACTTTACAAATCACTAGTCAGACCACACATGGAGTATAGTGTACAGTTCTGGGCTCCTGTGTACAAGGCAGACATAGCAGAGCTGGAGAGGGTTCAGAGGAGGGCAACTAAAGTAATAACTGGAATGAGGGATCTACAGTACCCTGAAAGATTATCAAAATTAGGGTTATTCACTTTAGAAAAAAGACGACTGAGGGGAGATCTAATAACTATGTATAAATATATCAGGGGTCAGTACAGAGGTCTCTCCCATCATCTATTTATCCCCAGGACTGTGACTGTGACGAGGGGACATCCTCTGCGTCTGGAGGAAAGAAGGTTTCTACACAGACATAGAAGAGGATTCTTTACTGTAAGAGCAGTGAGACTATGGAACTCTCTGCCTGAGGAGGTGGTGATGGTGAGTACAATAAAGGAATTCAAGAGGGGCCTGGATGTATTTCTGGAGTGTAATAATATTACAGGCTACAGCTACTAGAGAGGGGTCGTTGATCCAGGTAGTTATTCTGATTGCCTGATTGGAGTCAGGAAGGAATTTTTATTCCCCTTAAGTGGGGAAAATTGGCTTCTGCCTCACAGTTTTTTTTTTTTGCCTTCCTCTGGATCAACTTGCAGGACAACAGGCCAAACTGGATGAACAGATGTCTTTTTTCGGCATTATGTACTATGTTACTATGTAAACTGAATAGTTAAAAGGTAACACGAAGGAATAAGAGCCAGGAAAGGAAGGTACCTCAATGACCAGGCAACACATGTAGGATGCCGGACCTGACCCTATCTTTAGGCATTGATAGCCCTAACATCTGACTCTGCGGAGCAGCCAAAGCAGAAGATCCAAAGCCACCACCATTAAGATGAAACGCATAGGGATTATGTATTTTTGAGGCTCGAGGCTAGGGAATAATAGGGCCTCGGTGCAAGAGCTAGACTCCAGCCAGGACCACTGTCGTAAGGACGTTACTTCTCAATTACTGCCTGGGCAGATGAAAATATGAATATAAATAGTATGGCATAGTTTCCCTTATTAGCCTCTCTGGGTCCCGAGAAAGCTACACCACATAGTATGCAGAGCTATAATAGGGATGCTGAATACTATGTACCTAAATAAATCCCCCTTCTAGCTGCTAAACTGTGCCCTAACTAGTCATATTCACCTATCAGGGTCTCCGTGAGGACAGGTAGTTTGCACAAAATAAAGGTAATCGTAAAAGTGGCATTTTTTTAGCATTTTACTTAATTTTTTCCTGTAATTTGTACACTAAAATTCAAAAAGATCTGACCACAAAATAAATGCAGACAACAACCATACTGCCCTCATCTATCTCTAGTGTAATTCCGGAAGCTTCTCTGGTCGCCTCCTGCAGATGCTCCAGCACTATACATGCTGTGGACTCCATTATCCGCAATGGGGACTAAGCTCCTCCACCTTTTCCTTGAACTTTGGGTTTTGTGATCTCATGCTGGTGCACATAATCTGTCTCTAGGTGAAGATAGGGAGAAAGAGCAATTTCTAGCTTCTCTTGCCTATTTGGCCACTCGTGTTGAACTCTTGGATTGACTTGTCGGGATTGGAATAATCCTTAACCTGCCTCGGACAATTCCCTGTTTACTGCAACTAAATTACCATTTTCACACGTAGAACACGTAGTGATAATGCATTTCTGAGACTCGTGGTTAGGAACTAACAGGGCCTTTTGATACAAGGGCTAGACTCCATCTGGGTTTGCCCCAAACCTCCCAGAGAATCAGAAAAAGATCAATGACATACTCTTCTTGTTAATATTCTTTTTTAATATGGATGATATGCGTTTCGGAGCTGTACCTTTTTCTTTTTCTCCCACTAAACTGCATCTTAGAATCGGCCAAACCCTGGACCGGATTGAGACTTGCTGCAGATTCCAAAACCCATGCCTTTCGGAGTGTTGTGCTTTTCACTGCACAACACATAAAGGTAAGCCTCTCTCCAAACCCCCCCTTACCACTGATAGCTGCGGGTCCTTCTCAGGAATGTGTCTGTCTCTTCTTTCTTAACTGTCTCTGATCCTGTGGGACAATTCCGGATTTTGGTGGCTGTCCTGCAGTCCCGAGGTACATTCCACTCAACTGTCTTAAAAGGTGTTTACAAGATATTTTTACTGATGACCTATCCTCTCGATAAGTCATCATTTTCTGATCACCTGTTTTGAGAAGGCAGCGGCGCTCCGTGCATAGCAGCTGTTCCTTGTACCAAGCAGCTGTGCTTGGTATCGCAGCTCAGCCCCATTCACTTGAATAGAGCTGAGCTGCACCTAGGCCGTATGACTGAAGAACGTGTCGTCCCTGGCCTAGGAAAAGCAGAGAGAAGGCCACGGTGCTCCCAGGAGCGCTACTGCCTTCTCAAACAGCTGATCGGCGGGGATCCTAGATATCGGATCCTAATAATCAGAAACCTTATCCTAAGGATAGGTCATCAGTATAAAACTGAAATCCCCTTTAAGCCTGGGAATCAGCCTGTGGGCTTCTCATACACAGTCCAGCAGGCTCGATGCCTGACCTTATCGTGCCTGCTAGGGAGCGTAGGATATGCTCGGATCATCAGGGGAACGCCTGGGTGAGTATTTAGTGTTTTTTTTTTTTTTTTTTTTTTATTAACGGAGGTGGCACTACTGAAACGGGGGCATAACTACTGTGGGTGCACAATATGGGTATAACTACTGATGGGGGTCACAATGTAAGGATAATTTATAGATAACTTCTATGTGGGGGCACTAAGGGAACTTGGCAGGACTGGGTGTATAGATAAGCATTGGGTGGAGTTATAGGTATGGCTTAAGCTAGTTTCACACTAGCGGCAAGGGACTCTGGCAGGCTGTTACGGCGGGTGAACAGCCTGTTGGATCCGTGCTGCCGCTAGTGCATGCGTGCCCCCGGACTGCCGCTCCCGTACTTTTATTCTGGCCGTCTCTCGGCATACGCTGCCGTCGGAACTCCGGCCCACCCCCACCATAGTCAATGGGGCCGGAGCGGTAGTTCGGGGGAACGCGTCCCTTGCCGATAGTGTGAAACTAGCCTTACTATTAAAAAAATGCTGTGCCATGTGGAGCTATTGTCCCTCTTCATGATTTTTAAAACTTGGGTGGTATATTGCCCTTCTCAGTGCAGTTACTCTTATTCTAGGACGACTGCTGACAGAGCAGATGAGCTTTTGATTAATGCAGACATCACCTCCCACCTACTTCGATACAACTGGGCACAGTGCGGTGAGGGACAGGACTTCATGAAATGGTGACAACATTCATTTATTAGTCTACTTCAGTCATTGAACACATACCAGATCTAGGAACAGGGTTAAGGCTCTTTCATATCAACCTTATTTATTTCCGCTGTTCTGCTCCGTGATATATGTAGTGCCCTGCAGCAGTCTGGACATGTGTGGATATTTGCTCCCGTTTTCACTATGAAAAGTCATCAACTCCTTACGTTTTTTTTTACATTGAAGGGTTAACTTGCACCAACATACTGTTTAATACTGTGTAAATATGTTGATATATATGCTGTTCATTTGCATGGCGCTGTGTAAAGAGTTAATAAATACTGAGAGACTTTTGGGACTTTCTAGCTAATAATGAGTAGCTGGTAATTTTTCACAGTTATATAAGGGTTAAAGAAGAGTTTTGGAGGGAAAGAGACAGACTTGTTTACCACCAAAGCCAGACAGACTGATCTTTTGGATGTCTGGTTTAGCTCTGTTGTAATATCTGAAGACTTGTTTATGTCTGGAGTATAATTGAAGTTCTAATGTCAGCCTATGACATATGAATATTGTAACATTGTATCTGTTTGTGCTGAGTTTCTCCACTCCACCCCTCCCACTAGAAGGTCCTAGTCACAGCTACAAACTGCATATAAGAGCAGTCAGAGTCCCTTGTTCCCCAGTTAGGGACCAGTGCTTAGAAGAGGAGACTCTGACAGACTACTTGAGTGAACAGAATAAGATGCTGAGACAGAGATACTCTGCCAGAGACCCTGGATCACCAGTCTTTGACCAGAATAACAGCCATCTGCATGCGAGAGGCCCAGCTAGCTCAGGCCTTTCCTCAGCATCAAATCTTCTCCTGCCCGGTAGGAGACTGGAGGAGACGGCTCAGTGTCTTGCCTGTATTGCTTTGCACTTGAGTTTCTCTACTAAAAAAGAACGATAATTTACTGCAGACCCTGACTCTCTCGGCAAATTTCCCATTGGGGTGCACCACGCCTTACCATCCCTTCCGGAGAGCAGCAACACGTGGTGACACCTCCACGGTGTCCAGAAGACCCAGCGAAGTGTTGGGGTCACCTCAAACCCAGCCACTGCATCCTTATACAAGAAGCACAAGGAGGCGCCATTGCTGGTTTATATGAGCACATTTAAAAAAAATACATCAAATGTAAGTTTTAATTGCTTGACTTAGTGGTCACTACTCACCTGTGCGGTTATCTGTCGGAATGTCCTCTATTCTCTGCTCATCGCCCCTCACATATGTCTCTGTAACATATATAATGTTGAGATCTTCACCCGGATTCACAAGCTGTGAAAGAAATATTGTAAAAGTCATCAGACGGTTGGAGAAGTCGTGTGAAAGGTTTTATATGACCAGAAAAGATCAGTAATTAGAATGACAACCAAACATGACCGGACAGCAGGAGATATCTGACCCAAATATCTGCAGGTCTCCTGTATAAATCCAACCTGTTAGTTCCTTATTCCAACCAGCAGTCTCTACAGCTAGAAAACTGAGAAGCCCCAGACACCATGTGATGTCTATGGTCGGCTGTAATCCTGCCATCTCCACCTTTCTCATTATACAAGGATAAAACATATAACACTGGTGGATAAAACAAGACTGAACACAAGATCTTCTCAGCCTTCTACAGATCATAGGGGACATTTCATGAGACCTTATCTCCATCTACCTGATCATCCTGTGGGACATTGTGATGTTCTTCTGAACCATCCTGTGGAAGAAGAGGACTGGGACATCTCTCCGGTGTTCTTCTCTCTTCCTTAACTGTAGGAAACACATCCAGTGACTGAATTCATCCCTTACATACAGATAATGAGAGGACGTGTGTATTTAGTCATGTCTATTACCTGGTGATGTGAGGGGCCGGTGATCCTCCAACATGACGTCCTTGTACAGATCTTTGTGTCCTTCTAAATACTCCCACTCCTCCATGGAGAAATAGACGGTGACATCCTGACACCTTATAGGAACCTGACAACACAATGATACGGTCATCACCCAGATCCCTTCATAGTGTTCCTGTATAATGTCCCAGCATTCCCAGCAGTGTCACCTCTCCAGTCAGCAGCTCCATCATCTTGTTGGTGAGCTCTAGGATCTTCTCTCTATTGGTTTCCTCATGTATCAGGGGGTGAGGTGGAGGCCCTGTGATTGGGCTCGGGGTTCTTCCCCATCCCTCAGACACAGGGTCCTGACAGCGCCCACTAGAGGTCTTCTTCACTACTGTGTAGTCCTGGTTATGGAGAGACACAGTAATAACTATCACTCCATACATCTCCAGAGTCCCTCACCTCTCCAGTCATGTCCATCTGTTAGTAACATAGATAAGATGATGTAATGTGACATCATCAGAATCTCTCACCTCTCCAGTAAGCCGGAAGAGGATCTCTAGGGTGAGATTTATTATCCTCTCCGCCATCTTGTCCCTGTCCCTATCCATCCTTGTCGGGTCAATCAGGAGAAGGATCTTATATAGAAGATCTCCACTGAGCGGATCCTGTATTGTAGGAACCTGAATGGATAGAAGATTAGACAATGGAAAATCCTACAAAATCCCATGTAAAATACAATTACTGGAGAAGACACAAAAAGCGAAGAGAAGGTTATTCAGTTGTTCATTTTTTGAAACCTAATAAAACATTAATAAAACCTCTATAAACATGGAACATCCGCTAATTATACTGACCGCGGAATAACGTCATTGTGTCATTATTTCTGCACATCATAAAAGAAAACCCCCCCAAAAATTGTGTTCTTTCCTTCCACCCCATAAATTATATTTTTTTACATTATCGCAAGACTTTAGATGGAAAATTAAATTCTGCCATTAAAACAAATACAACTCACTCCTCAAAAAAAAAAACGTACGGTTATGACATCCGAAAAATAAGAGACTAGTGTTGAGCGAACTTGTGTTTTAAGTTCTGCGTCCAAAATTCGGGTTCGGGTTCTCGAAGAATCCCGTTATGGATTCCGCTACCATGGACCATAGCAGAATTTGGAATCCATAACGGGATTCTTCGAGAACCCGAAATTTGGACGCCGAACTTAAAAAACAAGTTCACTCAACTCTATAAAAGACTTATAGAAGACGAGGAGGAAAAAAGAACAGAACTGTCCAAACAGGCTCGGTCCTGAAAAGGCTTCTACTCCCTGCTCAGCGAGATCCCTGCTCTCCTGTGGTAGAAACTACAGGTACAACAAGTCAGCTCCACTGCTCACCGCTACAATGTCAATGGCGAGCAGAGCAGGGAACTCAGCGCTCGCAGCTGATCGGCGGGAGTCGGACCACAACAGTCAGATATTGATGACTAGTGTTGAGCGAAATGTGTTTTCATGTTCGGCGTACAAGGTTCGGGTTATCTAAGAATTCTGTCATGGATTCCGCTACCGTGGTAACGGAACCCATAACTGAATTCTTAGATAACCAGAATTTTGTACGCCGAACATGAAGCAGAAGTTCTCTCGTCCGTATTGATGACCTATCCTGAGGACAAATCATCAATACAGAGAAACTGTTCCAGTCCTCAGAAGGCGGATTCTGTCCTCACTGACTCAGGAGTCTCCAGGGACATGTTATACAATCATTACCTGCCCCAGTAATCCTAACAGACAATGGGGGTGACTGCACACATACCTGCACCGCTGGACACTACATGTATGGGAGGGGGAGGCTAGTGGGCTAAAGGACCTTTCATGATGTCATGACCATGTGACCAAGTGTGGGAGGAGTCAGGCTCCAGGCTGTGCTGCTGGAGGAGGTAAAGGACCTGGGATGATGTCATGACCATGTGACCATGTGTGGGAGGAGTCAGCCTCCAGGCTGTGCTGCTGGAGGAGGTAAAGGACCTGGGATGATGTCATGATCATGTGACCATGTGTGGGAGGAGTCAGGCAACAGGCTGTGCTGCTGGAGGAGGTAAAGGACCTGGGATGATGTCATGAACATGTGTGGGAAGAGCAACTATCACTCATTGTTTGACAAAGGTACATGCCTGTGCCGAAACGCATCACATATGGGTGACGAATAGAGATGAGCGAACTTTAAAAAAAAGTTTGGCGTTCGGGTTGTGGTAACTCGCACATCCCGTTATGGATTCCACTATCGCGGCATATGGAATCCATAAGGGGCGGCTTCCACCAACCCGAACTGTTGAACAGCCGAAGGACCTGGGGTGACGTCACCGTCATGTGATCAGTGCAGGGGGCGTGGCTCAGAACTGGATTTGATCCCGTGCTGAGCCATGCCCCCTGCACTGATCACATGACGGTGACGTCACCCCAGGTCCTTCAGCTTTTCCAAAGTTCGGGTTCGTGGAAGCCGCCCCTTATGGATTCCATATGCCAGGATAGTCCGCGGTAGTGGAATTCATAACGGGATGCGGCGATTACCCCAACCCGAACGGCGAACTAATTTTTGAAGTTCGCTCATCTCTAGTAGCTATGTGTAAGAACGGTAGTGTCCCACTTTTCTACTTTTTGTTTTTTTTCCCTGCTTCCCAAGAGCCGTAACGTTTTTACTCTTCTAGTTACATAGCTCTGCGGCAGCTTAGTTTCTTAGTGCCACAAGTTATAATTTCTAGTGGCACAGTTTCCTTTACTCCCCGGCATGACTGAAACGGGACGAATCCGTTATACAGGCCATAGACTTCTAAAGGCATTCCGTTATGCATTCCGTCATAGAATTGCGTTATGGTCCGTGGTAACGGAATCCATAACGTAATTTTGCTTTTACCACCAGACAAAGCACGAACATGAAATTCGCTCATCCCTAGCGCCGGCATCCACCACTAGTCTAAATGTAAGACAGCTTCCTTGCCTTCAATTTTCTACGCTTAAGGGTCCATTCCCGCATCCATAAGTGTTTTGCGGATCCGCAAAACACTGAACGCACGTGACCGGCACACTCGTAGAAAATGCCTATTCTTGTCCGCAGAATAGGACATGTTCTACACTGTGTGCTGTCCGCATCCTTTGCGGCCCCATTGAAAATGAATGGGACCGCACCTGCGGAACGGATGCGGACCCATTTTGCAGACGTGTTAATGGACCCTAAAACTAAACTTTAGACAATGCTCATGCGAGGTCTAAAAAAAAAGGGTCATGGTGTGGGACCGTCCCCTTCCCGCCCGCAGCATGCCCCCCTTTTTAGACCTGGCATGAGCGGGGAAAAGTCACAGATTGCGGCGCACATAACATTTGTGCCGCGATGTGGGAAACTGAGCTGAGCTGGGTTCTGGTCTGGATGGGAGACGCGTGCTTCTATTCAGCGGGCGCTGTTCTTAATGGAGGAAAATTGTCTTGCATTTCTAATGCATAAATCTGCATGATTTATTAAAGGGCTTCTGTCACCCCCCAAACTTCAATTTTCACTATTAGATTTAATATAAGTGCTAATGCATGCAGAGTTGATATTTACCCCTCTTACCTCTGTCAGTGCTTTAAATTCTTTAAAAATCGTCATTTTGCGGGTTGCAAATTTCTTCACTACCAGCAAGTTGGGCGGTTACTTGCTGGTAGCCGCCGCATCCTCGTTCTAAAAAGACGCCCTTGACTCCACTTGATTGACAGGTCCAGCGAGCGCTTTTCTCGTCCTGCTGGCCCTGTCTGCGCCTGCGCCGCACCGGTCCTCATTCGGCGCAGGCGCTCTGAGAGAAGGACGCTCGCTTGGCTGCTTCATCCACAGTGCGCCTGCGCCGATGACGTCAGCCCTACAGCCGGAAGAGAAGACGGGTGTAGGGCTGACATCATCGGCGCAGGCGACAGGGCCAGCGGGAGGAGAAGAGCGCTTCCTGGCCTTGTCAATCAAGTGGAGTCAGGGGCGTCTTTTTAGAACGAGGATGCGGCGGCTACCAGCAAGTAACCGCCCGACTTCCTGGTAGTGAAGAAATTTGCATGCCACAAAATGACAATTTTTTAAGAATTTAAAGCACTGACAGAGGTAAGAAGGGTAAATATCAACTCTGCATGCATTAGCAATTATATTAAATATAATAGTGAAAATTGAAGTTTGGGGGGTGACAGAAGCCCATTTAAAGTCAGTTAAAGATACAGTAGAAAGGGACAATAATGTGCAAAATAAGCTTAAATCGGAGACTTCCAGTCCCGGATGAATGATTGAAACAAGAGATTAGATGGGAAATCTCTAAGTATAGGAAGCTGCCCCAAAAGTTGTTTCAGCAGTGGCAAGACAGTGGCTATGTTTCCCTCTGTGAGGAATGCAGAGTTATGATTTTATTCCTGCCGTTTGCTCCAGGAGTCGGCAGAGGAAATCAAACTCCACGGAGAAGTCCTGCTTCAAAGGGCGGCCGCATGTTTACAGTTCACACCTCGCTCAGCCACGCTAACAACTCAACTTATCTGGCAGGATGAATGCCGCTGCGGGGGACTGAGCTGGTCATCACATCAGAAGGATCCATCAGACATCGTGGAACCGGGGGGTTGATAAGGAATTATGAATTGCCAGTCCATGACAGGCATAAACCAGTTACATGTCTTCTACCCTGAAGTCAAGACGGACATGCTGGCACGGTCTCTCCTGTGACAGGGATCAGAAGATCTAAGAGACTGGCCGCACGTGACGTCATCTAACAGCCTCTCTGGTTTCAGTTGCTTCTGTGTTGTTGTTGGGTATGACCACACCTCTGGTCTCAGCTGTAGCTTAAGTGGTCATTCCCACTCCTCTATTTAGTCTGGCCGCACCCATCATGCTATGCGGTTGATAGCTCCTTTTGAATGTTGGAAGTGCTGGTGTTGGTTCTCCTCTGAGTTCCTGCTCGTCCTCAAACTTCGGAGTTAAGCGTCTTTCCTTTATTTCTTGTTTGTCGTTTTCCCCTACCTTTTGGTATTTGGCCTGAGGGAGTCTCCTGTCTCTTCAGCTGGGAAGGAACAGGTTATCTCTGGTCCTTACGCTATTTCCAGGGTTTTTTGGTTACCAGGACAAGGAAGGGAGGGTGGACTCCTCCGAGAGGGAAGTGACTGACTACAGGTGAAAAGGCCCATGCAGGTCAGAGGCCAGCGTCTTTTCTCTGAAGGGGGTCACATCGAGTAATATGTTTGGAGGGACCGTGGACAAACTGCCCCCAATTGACTACAGCCAAGGATTACATCAACCCAGAGCTCATCATAACCCAAAGAACTACTTATCCACCTGGTGACTGACTTTTGCTCTGTTTAACTCTGTTGTATCATACCACCTGTATTTGCACATCCGACCACTGTATATATTCTCTGTGTATATCGTGTATTGTCTAGTGCGCCCTAATCTTGTGATGTCCTTGTATCTCGGTCCACGAATTCCCACGTCCATGTTTCGGCATAGTTTTAGCTACTTGGGCTGGTTCCTGCCCTGATATAATCCCGCTTGCGAAGCGGGCTTATATCTAACGAGGGACTGGGGCAGTCTACCGAGCTGACAGGGCGCTGTTTCACTGGGGCAGTGAAAAGACCCTCTCAGCTTGTCAGGGTTGTAAGCGAGTGTGGAGTTAGGTCGGAGGCAGCATGGACCACCCTCTCTCACTTCCCGTGCCTGTCTGGACAGGAGGTGTCTGTGTAAACTCTACCAAGCTGGCCTTACGCGCTCCCAGGGAGGGTGTAACATCACGTCTTGGAAACCGTATCTTGTAGTTGACATCAGGCGGGGCTGCGAGCTGCGGGATTCGTCAAACCCTCAGAGAAGTCAACATACTGTATCTGAAGGGATAGGAGGGGTGTCTATGGGAAAGATCCTACCCTTACTGAAGTCCGCATCAGAGTTCCCTCTGCATTCATGGCAGATTGGCTATGAAGGTGAAATGGTGGTCTGCCGATGTACAGGTTTACCCACCCCGATGTCATGGAACAACATTGCAGATAGCAAGGGCAGTATGCTGCCCTGAACACCCGTGAATTGCTCATCCTATATAGTAGGCTAAGTGCACGGTGGGCTTAGAATGCGCGGAGCAGTATGACGATCCATATGGTCTTCAATCATTCTACAAATGTACGGTCTCTTTTACTATTATTTATGTTGAATGTATTTTACACAACGGGAGGAGAACAAGATTAAGAAAGGGTGGCACTACCAAATGTTTCACCCCGTGCGCCTATTATAGCCACCTCCGGTCCGGTGTGTGTTGCCGTGCGTGGTGCTCAGCTCCCAGAAGGGTGATGTATGCTCAAGCATAGATAAGAAAAAAAGTGGTGCGGCACTCACCCGGCTTCTTAAAGTTCAATTTATTTCGTCATGGACCAGACGTCGGACAGACTTCAGGTAGCATGACGATGCGCTAACTCAAGCGCGAAACGGCCGTTGCCACTCCGCAGCCGCCCAGGTCGATGTCCGCCCCTGCTACCTGACGTCTGTCCGACGTCTGGTCCATGATGAAATAAATTGAACTTTAAGAAGCCGGGTGAGTGGCGCACCACTTTTTTTCTTATCTACGCTTGAGTATTTTACACAACACCTAGTGAATAAAGAAGAAAGGATATATACGTTCTGTGTGAACAGCTGATTGATGGACAGTCGATGTACAGTACCATCCGAGACCCATTTCTGTAACAGAGAATTCCTTGCAGATGCCTTTTTTTCCCAACACAATCAAGAATCCAGTTCTTCACCTTCTCCAGGTATTGTTGGAAAATCAAGTATTAGAAGAAGTGCCATCTTCAGAAACAGAAAATTCAAAATGAGAACTTCTCGATCAGCCATAAGATTTGGAGGGAAATGTTTTTCTGGCTACAATATATCTCACGGATGTCTATCTGCCTGTTCCCATGTTGCCCAGCCAAGGGAAATTTTCATGGTCATAGTACACACAAATTCAGGCAATCTTCATCTGCAAATTACTGCCCTTCGACATTTCTTCTGCGCTCAGGGTGTTGCCAAGAGAGTAATGTTTCTGACAGGTTCCCTAAGGACGCAAGGTGTGGCTGACATCCCATACTTAGCTGATTGGTAGGTAAAGGCATCTTCCATAAAAAAAAGTTTCTGATGATTCTGCATACAACTATGCAGCTGTTGCAAGGTAATGACTTCTTGGTAGGAGTCACAGCTAGACCCAACTCAGGGGCTGGATTCATCACAAATTCTCTTCAGCTAACAATAAAGTTGTCTTCAGAGAGGATAGACTAAATCCTGAAGAGGGCAAGTAACCTTTTTCCTCAATCGAAAGTGTCTAATTGCTATGTCATGAAAGTGTTGCCTCTCTTATATGATTTATAGAAGTAATACAAGGGGCCATACCTCATGTCAGCTTCCCCCAAGACAAGATACACTCCTTACAACAAATGTCTCAAGAAACGTTTGGATGTATCCTTCAACTCACCAAGGGCTGAAGAGGTGGATAAAACCCAAACATTCACTACATAGCAAATTTCTGATTCTCCAACCTTAGAAAAGTCCTCACTACAGATGACTCGGTTGGGCATGTAGACAGATCATGGGTCCACAAAATGTGGCATAAGAAAAATAAGTTTTCAACCTGAAAGATCCAGGGCTGTCATGCTAGCCTTGGTTTAATTACAACTTTGCCCTCAGTCAAGTTAATTGTCAGGTTCGGGTGTGGAAGCGAAACACCACACCGAACATAGGAGGGAAAGGGGTGAGGGAATAAGGCCTGTAAACTAGGGAAAGGAGATGTAAAACCCTAATCAAAGTCCCGACTAACTACCAGTATGAACAGACCACAGAGGTAGGTGAGTTCATACACAGGAATACCTAATATCCTAACTCACCCTATAGGACCCTGATACTAATGTCAGGACTGAGACAACCTGTTCCTCCGAAAGGAAGGACGAACCAGAGACTCTCTCAGGCCTTAATACAAATGACAGGGAAATGCAACACACAGAACTCAAACAAAATACAAAAAGGGAAAGGAAAGACTGTGGTGGACATGAAAACAAAAGGAGACAGTTACCATTTGACTCTATAGTTATGTTACAGTACTATGTAAGCAGTGTATAATGGCATACTGTGGTGACAGACTCCCTTTCAAGATGAAACACACGTTTCAACATTTTTGCCAATATCTGTGTATTATTTTGGTTTTGAACAATTTTAGAGTGAAAAATGTAAAGGAGTACCTTGCAAAAGTATGGGAACCCAAGGAGATTTGAGTGCTCAGAAAAATTTGACTGAGGTCTCAGACCATAAATTGCCTGTTAGGGTTAAGGCCTGTTCTCAGGCTATAAGAAGACAGCAAACCATTTCCAGGTTTTAATTTTCTGTTTGACATATAATTAAGAAATGGCAGTTTACCGAAACAGTGAAGGTCAAGAGAATGTCGGTAAGGCCAAGAAATTTTTTTACAATTTTTGTTTTGTTTGTACAGAATATTTTCGCATTTCTTAAAGGGATTCTGTCACCTCGTTTTAGCCTATAGAGCTGCGGACATGCACGGCTAGATCGCCGCTAGCAATATACCTGTCCCATATCTCTGTGTGCTTTTATTGTGTTTAAAAAATTATTTTATAGATATGCAAGTTAGCCAAGTAAGGTGCCCAAGGGGCTGCACTAACCTTCTTGGAGCCTAGCCATGCCCCCCTATGAAGGAGCCCAGCACCGCCTGCGTTCTCCAAATCTCCTTGCTCACAGCTAGATCACTGTAATCTCGCGATACGCAGTGTCGGCATGGTTTTCTTTCCCTGTGCTGACATCAGCCTCAGGGAAGGAACTGCGCATGTGCGAGCTCGTGCATATCGAGATTATGGCGATCTAACTGTGAGCTAGCGGTGATCTAGCTGTGCATGTCCGCAGTTCTATAGGCTAAAACGAGGTGACAGAATCCCTTTAACTTTGTTAACCAAATTTATCCTTAAATAAACAGTGGGAATTTTTTTTACTGCCACAATATAAGGGGCAATATGGTCATCTGGCACTAAGGTGTATTTTTTACTGGCACATGGGAGGCACTATAGGGCAGAACATCACTATGGGGCATCTGGTGGCACTAAGAAGGGGCATTTTTTACTGGCACATTATGGGGGAGAGGAGCACTATAGGGGCATCTGCTGGGGGAACTACAAAGGGGCATTTTTTTTACTGGCATTTTACGGGAGGCACTATGGGGAAGGGGGAGAGAAGCACCATGGAGGCATGTGCTGGGGGCACTAAGATGGGGTATTTTATACTGGCAAATTATCGAGGCACTATGGGGGAGAGGAGCACTACTGTGGCATTTACTGGGGCACTATATAGGGGTATTTTATACTGGCATACATTATGGGGACATAAGCTCAACTGCGGGCACTAAGCAGGGGTATTTCTTGTACGGTCATATTATAAGTAGAATTATTACTACTAGGGGGCATTATGGTAAGCTTTACTACTACTGGGGGCTATGGGGAACATAATTACTAGTATGGGGGCATTATTACTAAGTGTGCTCAGGCAGAGAAGTATTTCTACTGGTGGGAATTTGGGGAGCACTGTTACTCTGGTGGGCACCCTGGCACAGTATCAGCTTAGCACAATTATTTTTGGGAACAATGTTTATTCTATTAGTGTCAGGGATACTATTTACTGGGCACAGTTATTTTTTTGTGCACTGTGTGCCAATAATTGTAGAAGGGGGCACTATCTGTGTGGTACTAGTATTTTTCAGGGGACAGTTTCTGCAGTATAGTATTGGGGAGCACAGCGGACACAGTATTGAGGATGGCAGGATGGGGTGTTCAGAAGATGTGAAGATGATGGAAAAGTGGGAAACTAATGTCTGTTTGTCAATCTCTGCAGAGATGGGAGATGGCTGAAAAATCATCATGGCGGTCTGGTCTGAATGGAGAAGATGAGGAAAGAGAACATCTACATCAAAGGTGACATCACTGGATGTAGGAGGTATGTAGCGCTATGTAGGAGAGGAGATGCTCCGGCTCCTCCCCTGGCATTTGCAGAAGGAGGATTCAGAGCTAGGTGAGGACAGCCAAAGGGAGCAGCAGGGCATGGGCGAGTGGTGGGGGAACCACAGGCCTTGAGCAGGATCTGGGGAGGGAGGAGAGTAGAGGAGCTTCCTGGCTGTAGCCTGCTGTTGTCTATTGTATAATAGGACACACCCTCCCCGTATGATGTGTAGAGCCGGGCTCCTCCACCCCGACCTACACACCTTCAATATCGCGCAGCTCCTCCTCCACTTCTCTTTTGGTGCCTTCAGGACTAGAAGGGAGGAAGTGAAACTGCAACAGCTCCTGCCACGGAGCCACGTGGGGGGCAGTGTGAGTACAGGAGCTTTATGTTGGGGCCCTGTATGGTGGAGTGTGTCTATGTAGGATGAGGGTGAGACTCTTACCTTCATCCTCAACAATATCATTTCAGCTGTACAGTGTTTGTTGGGAGTGGCCTATTATATGTAGGATGGGCTTAGAAAATGGGCAGGGCCAATTTCTTTTGCCGCACACTTTTTTTTCTTTTCAGACCCCCCTAGACAAAATTTCTGGATGCTCCCCTGAAACGTGATTAAATTAGTTTGACATGTCCGATCCCTCATGAAGCCATGCTGATATGGCGTTATTTGCTTATTTTCATTGAGGTGCTCCAAGATAGCATCTCTTTGAAAACCTTATAAAACAGTTTACCCACAACAGATGTTAAACTTACCGGCCTATAGTTTCCAGGCGCTGTTTTTGGACCCTTTTTGAATATTGGCACCACATGTGCTATGCGCCAATCCTATTGACACGTATTGGTTTAAAATATTTTCTTGTCTTAATGTCCTGCTCATATTTTAATATTTTTTAAATGTTTTCTTCCCCACAACTTATGTTAATTCTCATTAATAATGCAAATAAAGTTGTCAAATTTATACTTAGACTCTTTTCCAAGGAATAAAATGATCATCTATGAATCTTTTATATATGAACAAATATTTGCAAAACGATTATCTTGACTGTGCAATACCTTCTATAGCCAATAAATTGAAGGGGGGGGGGGTCAATTTGACCCCTTAATTTTCTTATTAGTGTTTTTAACTGTCGGTATATTTGTTTCTTCTAAGGTTCAACCCTACGTTTATTCTATATGGGTCAGTATGGTTACAGTGATAATTATGTAGATTTTTACTAATTATTTACTATTTTTGCACAATAATAGTCCATTTCCTGCAAAAACAAAATTATATTGCTACATTCCAAGACCCAGAACTTATTCACTTTTCTGACTGTGTAGCCATATGTGATCTTTTGAGGTACATAGGACTTATTGATTAATATTTCTTATTTCTAGAGTGGATGGGGAAAAAAAAAACTATCCTGTAATTTTTTTGGCCTTTTTTTTACATTAACCAGGCAATTTAAATAAAATATCTTTATCATATGGGTTGCGATGGCCCAAGCAGGATAACTCCATGAACTTTTCATGTCAGGTGTTAGCAGTTCAGGTTGGCGGAAGTGGAGTAATGGTGTTGGAAATGTTTTCCTGATACACCCTGGATCCTCTGATATCTGTGGATGGACACTTGAATAGTAGGGCTAACCTAAGCATCCTGGCTGACCAAGTTCATCGCTTCATGGCAGCCAGGTTGGCCTATGGCATAAGGATGCTTTCAGCAGGACAGTGCCCCATGACACGTGGACTCTACAGTCATGGACTGGTTCCTTGCTTCCCTTGCCTTGATAATCCTCACATTTTTCATAGACCATGTCTGGGATGAGACAGACAATGTCACTGCCTTCACGTAACATATCCTGTCCACATGGGCCAATATTCCTGAAGAATGATTTTAACACCTAGTGCAGTGGTGGGCAAACTTATTAGTCAACTGAGCCAAATATCAACAAAACAGCGATTTAATTTTTTCTGAGAGCCACATTTTTTAAAACGTAAACTATATAGGAAGGCACATTGTTATTAACTTAATAAGGGTATTCCTAACCATCTGAACATACCTTTCTCAATCCTCGACTCTACATCTTTCACTCCACAACGTTTCACCCTATAAGGGTCCATTCACACGTCCGTTGTTTAGTTCCGCATCTGATCCCGATTTTTCGGAATAGTTGCGGACAGAATTCGGACCCATTGATTTTCAATGGGTCTATAAAATATGCGGACAGCACAAAGTGTGCTGTCCGCATAATTTTCTCAGTACATAGTGTCCGTCAAAAAATAAAACATGTCCTATTCTAATCCGAAAATTGCAGATAAAACTTTATTGGAATAGGAAAATGTATTCTTCTATCCGTTTTTTTTTGCGGATCCGCAAAAAACGGATGACAAACGGAAAGAATTCTTGGAAAATAGGATCCGCAAAAAACGGACGTGTGAATGGACCCTAAGACGCACATAGGTTTTAAAGGACAATATGAAAAAAAATATTATTAATTACACCTCAGGTCAAACCATTAATCAGACCCCCAATGTTAATAAGACCTCCCCCAAAGTAAATGACCCCCAATCAGACCTCAGATAAGAGCCCCATGCCTCTCATCATCCCCATTATCATCAATGATGCCTCTCATCATCCATAATGCTTTTTATATCCCCCATTATGATTCTCATCACCCCATTGCCTCAGATCAGCCCCAAGTTTCTTAGAATAAAAAAGCACTATATAAAGCATATATAAAATGAGGATGCTCGGACTGGGAGAAAATGTCTGTATGTGGGTAAGTACCTGGCTCAGTGACAGAAAACAGAGGGTGGTTATTAACGGTAGATACTCAGATTGGGTCACTGTCACTAGTGGGGTACCTCAGGGGTCAGTACTGGGCCCTATTCTCTTCAATATATTTATTAATGATCTTGTAGAAGGCTTGCACAGTAAAATATCTATTTTTGCAGATGACACTAAACTGTGTAAAGTAATTAACACTGAAGAGGACCGTTTTCTGCTACAGAGGGATCTGGATAGATTGGAGGCTTGGGCAGAGAAATGGCAGATGAGGTTTAACACTGACAAATGTAAAGTTATGCACATGGGAAGGAATAATGCAAGTCACCTGTACATACTAAATGGTAAAACACTCGGTAACACTGACATGGAAAAAGACCTAGGAATTTTAATAAACAGCAAACTAAGCTGTAAAAACCAGTGTCAGGCAGCTACTGCCAAGGCCAATAAGATAACGGGTGGCATCAAAAGGGGCATAGATGCCCGTGATGAGAACATAGTCCTACCACTTTACACATCACTGGTCAGACCACACATGGAGGACTGTGTACAGTTCTGGGCTCCTGTGAACAAGGCAGACATAGCAGAACGGAGAGGGTTCAGAGGAGGGCAACTAAAGTAATAACTGGAATGAGGGATCTACAGTACCCTGAAAGGTTATCAAAATTAGGGTTATTCACTTTAGAAAAAAGACGACTGAGGGGAGATCTAATAACTATGTATAAATATATCAGGGGTCAGTACAGAGATCTGTCCCATCATCTATTTATCCCCAGGACTGTGACTGTGACAAGGGGACATCCTCTGCGTCTGGAGGAAAGACGGTTTATACACAAACATAGAAGAGGATTCTTCACGGTAAGAGCAGTGAGACTATGGAACTCTCTGCCTGAGGAGGTGGTGATGGTGAGTACAATAAAGGAATTCAAGAGGGGACTGGATGTATTTCTGGAGTGTAATAATATTACAGGCTATAGCTACTAGAGAGGGGTCATTGATCCAGGGAGTTATTCTGATTGCCTGATTGGAGTCGGGAAGGAATTTTTTTCCCCTTAAGTGGAGAAAATTGGCTTCTGCCTCACAGGTTTTTTTTTGCCTTCCTCTGGATCAACTTGTAGGAAACAGGCCGAACTGGATGGACAGATGTCTTTTTTCGGTCTTATATACTATGTTACTATGTCACTTACCTCTCCTGCTCCTGGATGCGGCTGCTCCTCACCACTCTCGCTCTGTGTTCCTCCTGCTGTCGGCTGTGCTGTGAACTGGCATGCACAGCGTGACGTCACAGAGCGCCTCACACTGTGCACAGCCTACAGCCGAGGACCAGGAATCGTTGACTACAGAGCCTTCACCGCTTACTGGTCCTCCTTCCGATTTTTGCCACGGGCAACGAAAATGCGATCGCACTGTACATGTGAGCCCGCACCTGGAAGAGCCAATATCAAGGGGCTAAAGAGCCGCATGTGGCTCTAGAGCCGCAGTTTGCTGACAACTGACCTAGTGGAATCTGTGCCACAATGAATTGCTGCTGCCCTGAAGGCGAAAGAAGATCAACTGCTCTACTAGGTGGATGTCTCTGACAAAGTGGCCAATAAGTGTATAGTCATGTGAAATATTGTATGCAATGAATAATATTTAGTTATCTGGATTCTACTCACTTTTTGGATAACATGTTTATTGATCTTAAAAAACATTTCTTAATCATCATTTAATGTACCCAACTATTCTCCCTTTCTCCTGACTTTACTTTAACCGTAACACAAAGATATATCTACTGCCCTGTGTAAGTTCATTGATGTTCAAGACACTTCTATTTGTGGGTAAAACACCCTACATGTATAATATTATTATGGCTTCTCCTCTGTGTGACTTTCCTGATGTTTAGCAAGAGATTTTTTGGAAGCAAAGCATTTCTCACATCGTGTACATGCAAAAGGCCTCTCCCTTGTGTGAACTTTTTGATGCGTAACAAGAACTGATTTCTGACTAAAACATCTTCCACATTCTGAACATGAAAATGGCTTCTCACCTGTGTGAGTTCTCTGATGTTTTATAAGATCTGATTTATGGATAAAACATTTTTCACATTCTGAACACGAAAATGGTTTCTTTCCTTTGTGAACTCTCTGATGTGCAATAAGATCCGATTCACCTATAAAACATTTCCCACACTCTGAACATGAAAATGGCTTCTTCTCTGTGTGAGTTCTCTGATGCATAACAAGATTTGATTTATTGCTATATTGTTTCCCGCATACCGAACATGAAAAAGGCTTCACCCCTGTGTGAGATCTCTGATGTGTGACAAGTTCTGATTTAACTCTATAACCTTTTCCACATTCTGAGCATGAATATGGCCTCTCCCCTGTGTGATTTCTCTGATGTTTAACAAGCTCTGATTTCTGGATAAAACATTTCCCACATTCTGAGCATACATATGGCTTCTCACCTGTGTGAATTCTCTCATGGTTTAAAAGAGCAAATTTAACACTATAATGTTTTCCACACTGTGAACATGAATAGGGTTTCTCTCCTGTGTGACTTCTCTCATGTATAACAAGGTATGATCTATTCCTAAAACATTTCCCACATTCTGAACATGAAAATGGTTTCTCCCCTGTGTGAGTTAACTGATGTGTAGCAACATCTGATTTCCGTTTAAAACATTTTTTACATTCTGAGCATGAAAATGGTTTCTCCCGTGTGTGAGTTATTTGATGTGTAGCACGTTCCCATTTATGTATAAAACATTTCCCACATTCTGAACATGAATACGGCTTCACTCCTGTGTGAATTTTCTGATGTTTAACAAGATCTGATTTCCGTTTAAAATATTTTCCACATTCTGAACAGGATAATTGCTTCTCCCCTGGGTGAGTTGTTGGATGTTCACCTCTTCTGTGATCTTTCTTTTGCTTAACAGTTTGTGATGAATCAAGAGGTAGGTCGCATTGAGAAAGATCAGAGGGTTGATTGTTGGTTTCAAAAGCTGAGGTTGTACACAGGACAATGGCATTCTTTTGATAAGTATCTTGTAAGATACCAAGATCACCTGCTTTTAAATCTGAAGATCTCAGGTGTCCATTTGAGCATTTGGTGCAGTCATCTGTCAAGAATAAAAGTGATTCTTTAATAAATCAAATAAAGAAAAAAGATCCTCTATGAAAAAAAAAGAATAAAAGTCATTGTATTATTTTTTAATAAAATTCCTATTATTACATATATAAAGAAGGTCTGGCATTGTATTAGCAAGTAAAAAATGTTTTATTGCTCTCATTAAAGGAAACAACTAAAGAATCTAGTGTCTAACTATATAACTGCCGATTTGTGGCCCTCCAGCACGTTTGGCAAATTGGTACCACAATATCCTAATAAACCTACTTGGTACTTTGTCCCTAAAGTCTATAAATCACTTACCTCACCGCCTGGCCGCCCTATCGTGGCGGGTATAGGATCTGTTACAGAACCATTTTCTAAATATTTAGACTGGTTGCTGAGACCTCTTTTATCTAGCGCACCAGCACATCTCAGCGATATCAGTCATTTCCTCCGCGCTGTCAATGCTTTTGAGTGGCGGGAGGGACTCAATCTGGTATCGCTGGATGTTGAAAGTTTGTATACCCGCATACTGCAGGAGTAGAGGCAGTCAGGAAGGTCTTGAGTAAAACTGAAAAAAGCACGATTTATGGCCAGTTCATCGAGGAGGCACTTACTTTCATCCTCACTAATAACACCTTTAAATTTGGCGATCGCCGGTACAAGCAGAAGTATGCCAATCTATTTCTAGCAGTGTTTGAGGATAAATATATCTTCTCTGTTACTAACCCTTTTTAACAATACATCCAACTTCTGCTGATGACATATTTATAATATGGTCGGGTACTGAGATGCAGCGTAGGGAATTTGTGGCCTTTTTGGATAATAATGATATGAACATGAGGTTCATCCTCAATTATTGAGGAGCATCTCTTGAATTTCTGGATTTGTCGGTAAATGAGGGTGGCTTCCAGACCAGCGGTTATCGTAAACCTTTGGCCACTAATTCCCTACTGCCTTACAGTAGTCTTCAACATCATCATAGCAAAGGCAGGTGAACTCTGCGGCAATACTAAACCCTCACACTGATGTTAAAATTGAGGGTTAGTTCGATACATCCTACTAGGAGGACATGTCTTAAGCTCGGACACCACGCCAAGGTCTCTCAATGGGTTGAGCATATTCTGCTTGGTAAACACCACACCACATTTTCTAATGGTTCTTATAGTCTTCTTCACCCAAATAGTGTTAAGAAAGCCATACCCTATGTCCAATTTATTAGTTTAAAAAGAATAAACAATACAGAAGAAGGGTATGTTAAACAATCAGAAGAATTTAAAAATAGGCTCCTTAACAGAGGATACATTGAAAAAGATATAGAGACAGCTAGAAGAAAAGCAGGTTCACTCACGCAGGGCGAATTGTTGAAAAAAGGGAAACATAAGGCTTGCAATAATAACGATAGATTTGTATTCACGTTTAAATGCGAATCTGATCAAATGCATTATACATGAGAATTGGGACATACTAAAGAGAGCTTGCGGGACTTTACCACAAATAGACCCCTAGTAACCTTTAGAAAGTGCCATATGATCAAGGACAAATTGGTTAGAAGCAGATTCCGAGAAACCAAAGGAAATAATTGGTTAGCCATCAATAGACTCATGGGCAATTATAAACAGGGCCGGGCCGACACAGAGGCTGGGGAGGCTCCAGCCTCAGGGCGCTCCAGGCTCAGGGCGCAGGCCAGCTCCCCAGCCTCTGGGCGGCAGCCGGCAGGCAGTCCACTGACCACATCCATGGGCCCCCAGGAAATAATGCGGTCTGCGGTCTGCGGTGAAATATGGAGCGGCTGGCGGCGGCGATACAGGACCCGAGGAGCAGGGAGAGGCGTGTCACTTTCTGATGAGGCCGGCGTGGCGCGCGATGGCGTCATCGCGCTGCCTACGCTGGAGGCTGCCGGCCTATCAGGAAAGGGACACACCTCTCCCTGCTCCAGCCCGGGACACAGCCAGGAGCCGGCGGTGGCGGGAGCTGGAAGGAGAAGGAGAAGGGCCGGCTCCACTGTGTTTGAAGAGAGCAGGATGGGCAGCCGGCGTGGAACTGAAGAGGAATGGAGTCCTGGTGTCCAGTGCAGGGAGCCCAGACATCCAGTGTGTATGACAGGTAAAAGTGCACCAATCATGTATCCATATGTAATGTATGTAGTGCAGTGTGTGATCTACACACTGCAGTACATACATCACACACTGCAGTACATATATCACACATCTCACACTGATGATGCACAGGCAGAGTGTAGTAATGCACAGGTGGCTATTATAGCCAAGAGATAATGTCCAGGAAGATCCGCCATATTGGACTGTGCATTTACTACACACTGCACCACATACATCACACACCCTGCTTTACATACATCACACGACTGTATATGTAGTACACTGTGTGTGATGTATATGTGCAGAGTGTAGTAAATGACAGGTGAGTGTTGTTATAGCCAAGAGATAAATGTCCAGGAAGATCCGCCATATTGGACTGGACTTTATCTCTTGGCTATAATAGCCTGCTGTGCATTTACACTCTGCACCATATACATCAACACAGTGTACCACATATCAGTGTAAGATGCGTGATGCATATGGTGCAGTGTGGTAAATGCACAGGTGGTCATTATAGCCAGAGATAATCGTCCAAGGAAGATCCGCCATATTGAACTGGACTTTATCTCTGGCTATAATGATCACTCTGTGCATTTACTACACTCTGCACCATATACATCACACACAGTGTACTACATCATATCAGTGTGAGATGTATGTAAAGCAGGGTGTGTGATGTATGTGGTGCAGTGTGGTAAATGCACAGGTGGTCATTATAGCCAAGAGATAAAGTCCAGTTCAATATGGCGGATCTTCCTTGGACATTATCTCTTGGCTATAATAACCACCTGTGCATTTACTACACACTGCACCATATACATCACACACCTCACACTGATGTATGTAATACAGTGATGTATATGTGCAGTGATGCAAATGCGTATGATAGTGGTGAAAATTATTAGTGCCCCCATTTTGATCAGATGTGAGGCAACCAGCTCTGAGTCTCCGGACACAGTACAGGGATTCTAATAACCGAATAAGTCTATGAGTTATAAGAACCGAATGATCCTCTTACTTATAGACTCATTCGATTCTTTGAGTTTAAAGAATCCTGTCACCAGAGCAGAGAGCACTACTGAGTCTATTGCAGTAGTGATAAGGACACAATGTGGAACCTGCTCTTTTTGTAAGTATAATAGTCAGCTGAAATATTTGTCCTTTGGAGGTGTCTCACATAGAGTAACACAATTCATTAGGTGCAGAAGTAATTATGGTGTGTACCTTGTCAAGTGCAATTGTGGAGCATTCTATATAGGGAAAACGATTTGTTCCCTATTTGAAAGATTAAGGGAGCATCTGAATTCCTTGAGCGCTGTCTTACCTTTGCATAAGTAGAGATAGTCCCGAGCATGCCCCAGGGGGGCGACAAGCACCGCCTACTCCTGCAGAAGGAGGCCAGGTGGAAAATAAAAGCTGCGGCCATGGGTCCTCTAGGACTCAACGACAGGAATGATCTTAGTGTCTTCGTCTAGCACAGGCATGCTCAACCTGCGGCCCTCCAGCTGTTGCAAAACTACAACTCCCAGCATGCCTGAACAGCCTACAGCAGGGCATGGTGGGAGTTGTAGTTTTACAACAGCTGGAGGGCCGCAGGTTGAGCATCCCTGGTCTAGCAGATCTATTTTTGGAGTGCGCTTAAATGTTTAAGTACTTTGTGTTATTCGCTTGTTTTTTTGTATTATGGTGTTGGTGTAATAGCGTCGAGGTTACTATGGTTACCAGATGCTATGACGATAAAAGTCAGCGCAATGATATTAGTGGCCAGACGAAGCGCAAGCCAAGTGCGAAACTGCAGTCGCCGCTTTCCCTTGCTGTGAGACTGCAACTACATGCTCCTGTCCTTATGTTTTATCTGGATGAATTAAAGAGATTTTTTTTCACCAGCAGTAGTAAGTGCCGCCCTTTTTCTACTTTCTACTTCATACCAGTATTGGTATTTTTTAATTTTTATTTTTTGGGGGGGACTGAGCACCATATTCACTGAAAAGGGACATCGCCGGCACTCTAATAGAAAATGCCTTTTTTTCTCCACAATTGCGGACAAGAATAGGACATGTTCTATTTTTTTGCAGAACGGAAGTGCGCACCCGGAAGTACGGATCCGCAATTCCAGATCTGGGCGGGACATAGTGTGTCTTCATAGAAATGAATGGGTCCGCATTTCCGTTCCGCAAAATGCGGAACAGAATTGCGGACGTGTGAATGGGGCCTAAGAGAGCTCTGCACTGATGAGGTGCTGGCTTATTTATTATCCAAGTCAAGGCCTAGTTAAAGGGTCGAACATTGACTTATAGGATCGCTGCCTTACCTCTAGTGGCATCAGAGGCGGAGCTTGTTAACAGCTGATTGGCATCACTAAAGCATGCATGAGCCCTAAGACAGGAGGGTGGAAAATGTTGCATATCTTGGTACTAGTGCATTTCTTTCTGAAACATTGGGTAAAATAGGTTGTTTCTAAGATTTTTCTTAAGAAGAACATTCTTTGCTTAAAAGTTGATTGGAGAGGGAAAAACATAGAGGGTCATTTACTATACTGAAATACTCTTAAATTAGGCGTATTTCAGGCACAGATGCGACTTTGCCTCACTCGTGGCAGGTCTAAAATTGTGGGCGCGGTGTAGGTGGGGAAGGGGACGTGCCAGTAGGCCTGTCTCAGTCACCATATTCTTCGCCCGCTTTAGGCATAGACAATGGTGTTAATGTAAGACAGCTCTGAAGCTGGCGCTGGATGCACCGCAGTTATGGAGAGGCCTGCGCCGCTTCATAACTTCGGCAATCTACTGCCAGCACAGGGCCTTTATTAAGATTGGCATCTAAAACACCGGTCTTAATAAATTAGCCCCATGGTGAAGTGCCGCAGATTGTAGGATTCTCAGCTAAAATGATTTCAGATGCTTTGAAGGGGCAATCAAAACCTGAAAGAGGCGGAAGGAAGCAGAGAACTGCTTTCCCAACGGCAAAGAAGAGCCAAAATGGCAAAAGCTCAGCCAATGATCAGATCAAAGAATGATGAAGTTACCATTGAGCACTGCTACAATCAGAACATGATTTAGTGGCCGTTACCAGCTAGAACTCCCTGCAAAGTCCTGTTGTTGGAAAAAAAACACATCCCCAATAGGTTTAAATTTGCCAAATAACACACTGACTGGTCCGAAGGGAAATGGCGCAACATTTTGTGGAGTGATGAAAGCAAAATTGTTCTTTTTGGGTCTAGTAGCCACAGACAGTTTGTCAGAGGACCCTCAAGCACTGAATTCAAGCCACAGTACACTGAAGCATAGTGGTGCAAAAATCATGATATTGATACATGATTTCTCATGGTGTTGGGCCCATCTATAACATACGAGGGATCATGAATCAGCTAGAATTAGAGATGAGCTAATCTGTCAAGATTTGTTCATTTCAGGTTTGCAGAAAAATATTTTTGGCCTATAATTATACCTGCGTGCTGCTGAATGGTGACCAAATAAGCAGTAAGGTGAACAGAAGGGGTGCTGTTCTCTAATATTTTAAACATTCGCCTAAAATGAACCACAAAGAATTGTGTGAATCCGAACTTTTTGACAAACAGGGACCGAATCTTGAACCAGTAGAACCAGTTTGTTCATCCTTAGTTTGAATATATCAACATTCTTGAGGAGATCGTGTTGCCTTATGCTGAAGAAGAAATGCCCTTGGAATGACCACTGCTGCCATTGCACATTTTGGTTATTTGTAATGGCCGGAGGGTGACATCTTCGATTTTAACCAAGATGTAATATACGCCTGATGAAAAATCATCCGCAACATAGTCTTATAGCTATCATATGGCAATATAATATTTAATTCAAGGGTAATTTTTGGGTTTCCTTTGAATGGAATAAGGGCCAAGCTATAGGGATCCAGACTGGCCAGTTTCCTTTCAGTTTGGCAGGCTTGGACCACGGTCCATAATAGGGGTTTGTCTTTTAAAGATTATGGAACTTCATGATACAAAGGACAGGGGGATGATATCATTGATGCCGCTGTTGTCCCTGCTGACAAATCTGGTGACCTCTTCGAAGGGCCTGAGTACGTGTCCCTGACCAGCTGCCAGTGTCTGACCTCAAGACAACACATGCTCCCTTCTGTGGTGATCTGGGGCACGATGATATCATTCACCGCTTTATGCTACTGGTACAGACGCTTCAGAATATGCAGTGGAATTCCAGTGAGTTGCAACATCACTGATCGAGAGGTGCAATGGCAGACAGTTCTGTCACTGCAAGTCCAAGAAGGAGCTTGTTTCCACATAAAAATGGCTAAAATGCAAAGAGAGTCTCCTGGACATTGCCAGCATCTTCTGCAAGCCCTAATACTTTTAAAAAGTATTGCACCACTAACTTTATCACATGCACCATGCAAGGAGGATGTGTTATTTCCCCCATATGGAGTGCAGCCACAATCATCTAGCTATTGTCTCTGAGCACCTTGCCCAGTTGGAGTTGCTACTTGATGCACTTCAGCAACTGATCAGTTCTGCGGCTACTCTCGCCCAGAGTGATCAGCTCGAACACCACATGGCAACGCTTCACTTCACACATGCAATAGGAGGGAGTGGATGCAACACTCTGTGCTGTTTCTGATGGGGATGGGAGGATGTGCATGGAGGAGGACATGGGGGAAGCATATAAGCAGCCAGTGTGTGAACCAGAACGACACAAACATGGAGGCGTCGAGAGGACACGGCCTCATTGCTGTGGTGCTGTGTTGCCACTGCCATACAAAACATTGACCCAGTGGGCACTGAAAGACATATAGTGTCCCTGCCCATAACAGCTATTCTAGGAGTTCATTGTGGAATGCACCTTACCGCACAGTGACAATTACAAGGAGCTGCCCACGTTCTCCACCATGTGAGAATACAAGGCAGGGACGGCTTTTTTTTTTTTTAAATAGTGGCGGCAAGGTATATTCCAGCAAAGCTGAGTGCACACCATTAGCTCCCTAAAGGCAGCAGGCTCTAAATGATACGGCAGCGACTGCACTGCCAGCAATTTAGCTAGGTGGAAGTTAAAGGCTATGAACACCGTCTGGGGAATTTTTTTTTAATGATTGAATTTTACTCATTTCCGGCTAAAAATTCTCTTTTTCAATCGGACTTTATTAAAAATATTAAGCTGTTCTATCACAAAGGGTTAACTGTTTTTTGTAGCTGTGTGAATTCTACTTTTTACTTTCACTTGACATTTAATAAACTTTCACAATAAGTTACTAAAAGGTCATATACACTTATTTAAGCAACATGCTTATCATTAAAAACAAAGCTATAATGAGTCAGAGATAAGGAGCCTTCAGCTTAGCTGCCTGAAGGAACATAGTGAAAACTTAGATCCTGCTACTAGAGAAACTCAAGGATGCACATAGACAGTGGTTCAAAATTTGTAATAAAGATTAATTGAAAAAAATATTTTAGCTCAAAGGGAGTACAATGCAATAATAAAAAAATTACCCCCAAATGTTTACATTACAGCTTGTGCGCCATCAAAATGCTGGGCACGTAGAGTTGTTTTCTGGCCACACATTCCATTATCAATTACTGTAGAAATAGCAAAGAAGGAGAAGTGATTGGGAGAAGAAGCAGCTTATGAGGACAATAACAAGGACACTGTTCTGTATGTAAATGCTGCTTGGCTGCCGCAAAGTAGACTGGGAGAAGGAGAACAGTCTTGTTCTGATTGCTAGTGGCCAGTTCTATTTTCCCACTGGATCTGGTGATGCCGCTTCATGTGCTCCAATAAAGCCATAGTGCCTATGTCTGTGTTTGAACGGCAACTTTTTTTTTTTTAAACAACTCAAATGTGAGTCTTCTCTGCTTTATTTAGTGATTACTACTCACCTGGGTGGTTATCTGTAGGAATGTCCTCTATACTCTGCTCATCATCTTCCGTCTCATGTCTCTCTGTAACATATATAATGTTCAGATCTTCACCCGGATTCACAAGCTGTGAAAGAAATAAAGTAAAGGTCATCAGACGGTTGGAGAAGTCGTGTGGAAGGTTTTATATGACCAGAAAACATCAGTAATTAGAATGATGACCAACAATGACCAAACAGCAGGAGATATCTGACCCAAATATGTGCAGGTCTCCTGTAGAAATCCAACCTGTTGGTTACTTATTCCATCTAGCAGTCTCCATAACCAGAAAAGATCCAGACACCATGTAATGTCTATGGTCCGCTGTAATCCTGCCATCTCCACCTTTCTCATTATACAAGGATAATATAATACTGGGGGATAAAACAAGACTGAACACAAGATCTTCTCAGCCTCCTACAGATCATAGGGGACATTTCATGAGACCTTATCTCCATCTACCTGATCATCCTGTGGGACATTGTGATGTTCTTCTGAACCATCCTGTGGAAGAAGAGGACTGGGACATCTCTCCGGTGTTCTTCTCTCCTCCTTAACTGTAGGAAACACATCCAGTGACTGAATTCATTCCTTACATACAGATAATGAGAGGACGTGTGTATTTAGTCATGTCTATTACCTGGTGGTGTGAGGGGCCGGTGATCCTCCATCATGACGTCCTTGTACTGATCTTTGTGTCCTTCTAAATACTCCCACTCCTCCATGGAGAAATAGACGGTGACATCCTGACACCTTATAGGAACCTGACAACACAATGATACAGTCATCACCCAGATCCCTCCATAGCGTTCCTGTATAATGTCCCAGCATTCCCAGCAGTGTCACCTCTCCAGTCAGCAGCTCCATCATCTTGTTGGTGAGCTCTAGGATCTTCTCTCTATTGGTTTCCTCATGTATCAGGGGGTGAGGTGGAGGCCCTGTGATTGGGCTCAGGGTTCTTCCCCATCCCTCAGACACAGGGTCCTGACAGCGCCCACTAGAGGTCTTCTTCACTACTGTGTAGTCCTGGTTATGGAGAGACACAGTAATAACTATCACTCCATACATCTCCAGAGTCCCTCACCTCTCCAGTCATGTCCATCTGTTAGTAACATAGATAAGATGATGTAATGTGACATCATCAGAACCTCTCACCTCTCCAGTAAGCCGGAAGAGGATCTCTAGGGTGAGATTTATTATCCTCTCCGCCATCTTGTCCCTGTCCCTATCCATCCTTGACAGGTCAATCTGGAGAAGGATCTTATATAGAAGATCTCCACTGAGCAGATCCTATATTGTGGGAACCTGAATGGAGAGAAAATGGGACAATGTAAAATTCTTAAAAAATCCCATGTAAAATACAATTTCTGTAGATATTAAAGGGGTTGTCCGGGCTTTTACTATTTGGATAGGTCATCAATATCAGATCGGCGGTGGTCTTAGACATGGCACCCCCATCTCCTCATACAGCTGATCGGTGGGGTTCAGGGGAGTAACTATAGGGGAAGCAGGGGAAGCGGCTGCTTTGGGGCCCTGACCTAGAAGGGGCCCATCCAAGATGAGGAGGAGAAGTACTAAAAGATTTTGTCAGGGCCCCTCAACAGTATTACACAATGAAATGATATACAGTGGCAGTATAGACAGTGTAGAAAACGGATGGAACAGCTGCCGGGCCTGGTCTGAGAGAGCGATCTTTACTAGCCATAGGAAAGGGGACGGCATAAAAGAAAGGGGTTGTGAAAAAATTACTGGGGGAGGGGGCCCCATTCAAAATTTTGCTGTGGGGCCCAGTCATTTCTAGTTACGCCACTAGTGGGGTTGTTGGGTGTCAGACCCCCGTCAATCTGATATTGATATCCTTTCCCGAGTATAGATCATCAGCATCTTTTCCCAGATAATAACCCCTTGAATAATTAAAGCGACTGTCTAGTTTAAAATAAAAAAATAAAAACTATATATATATATATATATATATATATATATTCACACTAAATGGGGAACCAGCAGAACACTTACCTGGTGACCTCATTTTCATCTTTTTAGGTGCGGATCAGCCAGTTCGCAGGTGTCTCTTTTGTCATCCAAGATGGGTGCAACGCTTCTCAGACTACTTGATACATGCTGTGCATTTGACAGCCCAAGACACTTCCTGCTGCCCATTGTTGGCCAATCCAAGAGCAGGACTTGAGAAGCAGGAAGTGTCCTGGACGACCAATGCTCAGTATACATCAGACAGTCTGCAAAGTGGTTCAGACTTCTTGGATGACAGCGGATCTGTAAGACGAAAAGGAGGGCACCATGTAAGTGTTCTGTTCATTCCCCAATAATGTGATTTTTTTTCTAGAACGGAGGGTCGCTTTCAAATTTACCCCGTCCATTTTCACATGGTTTTGGACAATATGTTGCACCAGACGAGACAAAGTGGTATCAGTTTTGAAGCTCCGCTGCTCAATACATTACATATTACACTTAAATAAATAAATAATCGGAATTAGTCTTACTGATAATTTTATTTACATGAATCCACCATGATGGCATATTGACCCCTGACCTTTGTAGGTGCAGGAAGAGAAAAAGGTTAACTTGTCCCCTCCCACCACCATTCCCCAGTGCTAGTGTTAATTGTGATATTTCGTATTTTGGCATACCCAACATGAAGTTTTCTTACTCTCTTGTTTATCAATATATCTAAGGATTATTTTTATTTTTTGGGAAGGGTTTTATGTGTAGTCATGATGGATTCATGGAAACAGAATTACCGGTAAAACTAATTCCAATTTTCCATTTCACCACCATGATGGCATACATATGGAGACCTATCAGATCACCAAGCTTGTAGAAGTTTACGTCTGAAGGACAGATCTGCAGTACCCGATAAGTAAAACAGGCGAGGGCAGCGCTAAAGCCCACCCATTAGTGCCAGCGACATCATCGGGAACACTGCTAGGCAGAAGCCTCCGCCTAGCAGTGTAAAAATATAAACAAAACAGCCCTTGCCCCACGTGATACAGAGAGGGGCAAGGGAGAGCATTGGAGCATGAACTGCTCCACTCAGAGGCGATGTCTGGGTAAAGAGGTAGATATGTACAGGTGAACCGCTTGAAAAGTTGATATCACTTTATCAGATAGAACTTGGCGTTTCAGGATGCAACCTCAGAGGGGAATTGAAACACGAGGGAATCGGGACCAGGGTGTGAACCCACTGGACTGACCTCCAGGTGACACACTACACCCAATGGATGCTGGGAGGCCAGAGGCTGGTCAGACGGAAGCGTAGTAAGTGTATGAAGGCATAAGTCAGGGCAGGCGGCAGTCATGGAAAAGTACGTAAACGGCGTGCAGCAGCAAGGAGGAGTGAGGGAGCCCGGTGCCCGTCCCTGCGATTCTGTCCCCACATGGGAAGCCGGGTAAACATTTTTTCTCTGAAATATTCGGATCTTCTGTTTCAGTGATGTTATCTTTTCCTATGGAAGAAAATATGTCTGTGCCTCTGAATATAGGATTATTCCCAATAATCTTGCTTGTGTTGCCAGATGAAGGCAAGACCTTTTTAGATTTATTACCAATCCTAGGTCTGATATGAGGGACAAAATTCTGTTCAGGTGGTAGTTTATCTGGTTCTCTGTGTTTTCTATGATTAGGAAATCGTCTAAATAGGGGATTATTATTGATCCTTCCTTTCTTAGGTATGCCATCATTTCCACAATGAGTTTGAACAGCCTGAGGGCAGATGATATGGCAAATAGGAGAGCGACAAATTGGAAATAAAATACCTTTCCTGCTGTGGTCATTGTAGGGACAGGAAACACCGGGGAATGGTGGGAGGGGGCAATTTCTCTGTTTCTACCCCTACATAGGTCAGAGGTCTATCTCCATATGTACGCCGTCATGGTTGTGAAATGGAAAGGACATATGTCCATCAATTTTAGCCAAAGAATGGGAGGGCAGTGGGAGCCAGACTTCTACACATTAACATAAGCATTAAGGGGGTTTTCAGGGATTTTATTATTGATGACTGTGATGTTGGGATATGGTGTGGTGGGTATCATTTTGTCTATCTGACAAGCGACCTGGAAAAGATTGGGGAGATACTTGTCCACAGAGTTATCACTAGGGGTGTGACAGACTGCTAGAACAGGCAAGGATCTTCTATCTTCTGACGTCGACCACTAGGGTCCATGGCAATGATGTAGTTAGTGGTTTTCCTTACAACCTGATAAGGGACTTCCCACATTGCTTGAAGCTTGTTGGAAGGGGAAGCAATAATCATGAGCCCCTGTGGTGCTTCCATAAATTCCAGGATTTATGGTCATACTAGGTGTTTTGTCAGGACTGGGCCTTTCGCTGGTGTTCTTGAGCGAAGGTAGCTTTCTGGGCGAGACGGTCTCAGAACTCTAGAAGATACGGAATGACAGGCACTCTGGTGTCCAAGATATCTGCCTCCTAATTTGCTGCAGGCTTTTGCTGACTTTGAAAAGGTCTTTGAAAAGGACTGGGAAAAATACCTACCACATCTCCTCTTCGACGATTGGGAGGTTCCCCAGGATCCACAGGGTTCTCTCCTTTCGAACTACTGACCAAACAGTAGTTCGAAAGGAGAGAACCCTGTGGATCCTGGGGAACCTCCCAATCGTCGAAGAGGAGATGTGGTAGGTATTTTTCCCAGTCCTTTTCAAAGTCAGCCAAAGCCCGCAGCATATTTTTTTAGAGTTCCTACCCGGGTAAAGATGGTAGCCAGAGCCTCAGCTACCTTGACTGCTGTGATACTGGACAGGGCCACGGCTTCAGGATACTGAGTGGCATAATCCACCACTGTCAGGATGTATTTTTTCCCCGACAGGGGTGGGCCAGAGGTCCGATGATGTCCCCATTTACATGTTGAAATGGTTCTTGAATTAAGGGCAGGGGTTGCAGGGGCACCTTATGTCGAGCTCCTGGATGCCACATTTGCTGGCACACTTCGCCGATGCGGGAATAATGGGCCACCGACTGCGAGATGCCAGACCAGTAAAAGCTTTGGGCAAGTCTCTTTTCAGTCCTTTTCCTCCCTTGATCCCCAGCCAAGGGGATGTCATGGGCCAGTTGGAGCAACTGTGCCCTGTACTTCTGAGGGACAATGAGTTGCCTGGTTGGCGGGTCAGGGATGCCCTTGCCTTCGTTATGCAATAATACAATCCCTTTTCTTGGGAGAAGCTATCTCCATTATCTCCCACATGCCCAGTATCTGCCCTTGGCCTAAGGGCTGCCAAGGTAGTGTCACCCTCTGTTTCTCTTCTACTCCTCTCTGTCCCAAGACCCTCCCGATGTAGTAGCAGGGGATTGATTGCTTACCAACTCTCATGGGGTTCGTGGTGGTTGCTCCCCAGTGCAATCCTGATGTTATGGTGCTTGAATGGCCTGTAGTCGGGTAACGGCTCCCACAAAATGGCACTGTAACTCTCCAATGTCGTTTCTCAGGAGGATATCTGCAGGAAGTCCTTCCATAACTCCAATCCAGCACAGTTTTTCCCATAACAATAATCCAACTGCACAGAATCTCGCTGTGTATATTTGCGAGTACTCCCTGCCAGGACAAGGCCCTGGTAAATTGCCTCGGATCAAACCACACGGGGTTCAGTGATAGTCAGGAATGCCCTGTGTCTTTGAATCCTGACATTTTGTATTCATGAATTAAGAATTCTTGCAGGTGGCTTTGCCATTGCACTAGGTAGCTTGGCGACAAAGGCTGGAGGCCATACACTCCAGAAGGGGCATCTATGATGCAGGGTTTGGTAGTTCACTCCAGTAAGGGGGGGTGTGGGTGGTTACTCTTCCTCAGGCGGGATTGAGTGCACAAGATACACTGGACGAGGTGGGGGTGCGTAGTGCTCCCCCCCGAGTCCGTGAGGGACAACCGGATTGCAGGTACCCAGGTTGCCCGCACCCATAACATCTCCTCTCTGTGATTCTCCCAGGTCGTGGTTGGAACTGTTGGAGCCTGGGATTGTAAGGTGTGGTTGTCATCGGGCTACAGCTGGGTGGAGGGACAGATATAACCTGAGGGGACCGGGGTGTGGGAGCAGGCTGTGGGGGCTTCAGATCTATCCAAGGTGCGCGAGGTGTGCTCCCGGACCCCTTCACGTATTTCAGAGGGGCACTTGGCAAGAAATGATTCTATAAAGGAACGTCTGTGTACAACATCTTCCACAGTGAAGGCTTCCTCCGCTTCCAGTCATCTCCGACATGCCTGGGACATCTTATTGGCATACATCCTAAACGAACCCCCCGTGGTACATGGGAGGTCTCAGAACTGGGCCCGATACGAGTCTAAGGTGACAGCATGGTAATCCAGGATAGTCCGTTTTACAATGCGATAAACCTGGTTCACCAGCGAGTCCATGGTTCGGTAAGCCTCCGGTCAGGAGTCCCGCTAACAAACGCATCCAGCCAGAGTGGAGCACCTCCATCACGGCACACTGCTGCTCAAAGTCCTTGAACAACCACTCCACATCTCCGGAAGTCTCATCAAATGGCTTGAAGTCTGTCCGGGTGATCCGTACAGGTTCCTGGATCGTTGGGTTTACACTCCGAGTCACATTACTCCCTCGTTCGGGCGCGATTGCTTCTGGTCTCTGCTGGGCTCGGTGAGCAGCCTCCTTCTTTTTTTATTTTTTAACTCTGTTTATTATTTACTGCGGCAAAAGATAATAACAACAGATACACTTAAATCAGATAGCAGCAGAACAACCGCATTAACAGCAGAATCAAAAATGCAATTACAATAGTAATGTATGAAAAAACAAATGTACATAAAAGGAAAATTGGCAACCCCCATTAGCCCCCCCCCCCCCAACCCAACAATTGTGCGACTTCAAGCCAATACATTGCTGCTGGTAAACCTCACTGATCTGTGCCCACGGACAAAGGTACATGTCCACGAAGCGTTTCCTGTAAGTACCAAGTAGTGTTTTCAAAGTGGGATATAAGTTTAGACATAATAGAAGGTGATAAAGTTTTCATAAATAAAGACCATTTCTCAAAAAAGCGCTTAGTCAGTTTTTCTTTCTCAGACAACGCAAAAATCCAGTCCATTTGAAAAAGAAAATTAACCATATTCAAGATGAAGGGAATAGCAGGAAAGGTAGGATCCAACCATTGATGTAAGATACTTTTCCTCGTGGCCGCAGCCCAAGTGTGAAGTATGGCCTTTTCACCCCGGGACAAGCCACTATCCTCATCCGAGAGAATATTGAAAATCGCCCACTGGGGAACTACATGGAACGAAATGTTATATGTGGAGAGTATATGGGTTTTAACCTGATCCCACAATGTCCTAATGTGAACACAATCCCACAGATGATGGTACAAGTCAGTGTTCAAACTACTACACTTGGAACAGGAGAAGCCATTGTCCCCCGACATTTTATTTTTAATGTATAGCAACCTCCTTCTTATACGCCTGAGAGACGCCTGGTCCTAGAGCCGCCATCTCTTCTTCATTCCACATGAACCACTGGCTTGGGGGGGGGGGGGGAGTGTTCTGGCTAGCACCCAACAGTAGTCAGTCTCTTTAGTCAGTCCTTGGTAGTTCAGGCCAAGATCTCGGTCTCTCTCCTGTAGACTGGGTAAGGTCCAGTTTGTGTATTCACTCTGTGGGTGGTTCTCCATTGGGCTGCGCTCTGTTGATCCCACTGAGTGCCACCAGTTGTCACAGGGTCCTATTCTGGTATCACCAATCAACAGAGCGAGGGATGAGTGAACAGCCCAAGGGCCTTTATTACATGCAATCCAAAAGTTTCAAGAACTCCACCACACAGGGGGTAAAATAGTCCATGAACATACCTACAGCCTGGTAACATGATAAATACCCCGGGAGATGAGGGTCACAATCCTCCAGCAGTGTATTCCAGGGTTCCTCCAAGTCTCTTTGGGGTGCTGGCCCTAGCATCAGCGTCCCACAAGGGATCTATCAAAGGCTCCCCTCTCCGACCTCCTCAGGCCCCGTCCTTATATCTCCAGGGTAGGCAGACAGGATGGATGATTTTCAGGCCCCCCAGACTGGGAATGGTGCCTCAGGAATCAAGGCACTACAGGGGGTGATTTCCAGCATTTGGAGAGCAGAGGATCATGAAAGGAGAGTCAAAAAATGTCAGGAGGGGTTCATCAAGAGGCATGGCTGCCGATAGTAACTGAGTGGATTCAATTATCAGACCTACCTGTAATGTAACTAAGACTCTGGACAAGACGGTGAATACACTAAATGAAGCAGGGCAACAAGACAACACTCCTAAAATCAGTAAAAATATGAACATAGACAAAACGAAATGATACCCACCACGCCATATCCCACCATCACAATGACCTATCCTCAGGATAGGTCATCAATATCAGATCGGAGGGGGGTCCGACACCCATTTAGTTCTATGGGACGGCTCTGTAGTATGCACTTGTATAGTAACAAGCCGCCCCATTGAAGTGAATGGGACGGATTGTAAGTACACTGATCAACGCTGCGATGTCGGCGGCGAGCTGGTAAATAATAAAGTGAAGGCAGCACTCGCACGGAACGCGGCATTCTCTTCAACCAGCTGATTGGCGGGGGTGCAGAGTCCGCCGATGTGATATCGATGACGTACCCTGATAGGTCATCAAGATTAAAATCCCATAAAACGCTTTTAAGGTTATTTAGTTCTAAGAATTTATCTAAACCCTCCTTTAAAACCGCCCACTGTTCCTGCTGTGACCACGTCCCGAGGAACAGTGCCGTAGATAATTTTTTTTCCTGGGGGGGGGGTTCAGCTTTCTCAAATTACTCAGTAATATATTTGGACAGCCTATCCTTATGTATTACTGAGTCAGTGAGTGCCAATGCTGCGTCTGTCTGCCACAGCTAGTGGGAGTAGTGGCGGGAAAAACGTACCATGGGCGGGGAGGGGGAGATGTTCTGTTGTCAGCCTATGTTAGGCATATAGGCATCAAGCAGGGGCACATTTTCCACCTCTGTGGGGCTGGGCTGGCAGCACAACATCTCACCCCCCCCCCCTCACCCCCACCCCCATGGTACGATTTTACCGCCACTACCCCCTCCATGATGGCAGTCATTACTACTATGCCAATACCAGCCTCCATGATGGCAATGACAGCAAGTAGCCAACAAGCAGGGGTGCTGGGCCATAAAGGCATGATTCTGAAGCAGGGGTGCTGGGCACATTTTTCCCCTCATGGACCTGGGTTTGCAGGCAGCACATCTACTCCCCTGTTCCCTCTACTATCTGTGGTGCATTTTTCCCGCCAGTATACCGGCCTCCATGATGGCAGCAGGGCAGGCACAGGCAGGCAGTGTGTGGAAGAAGTAGCACAGACACACAAGAAGATGTGCTGCAGCCGCAGGGCAGGCTGCGCTGTAGCTAGCAGCCTAGCCTGGAATTGTGGCAGACAGAGGAGCAATATAGCAGCACTGACATGCATTAATTTGCAGATGAGCTGAAATCATCCATTCCATCAATGCATCCCAATAAAATAAATCACAGATCAGTCTTGAATTGATCTCTAAGTTCCAAATGGCCCTCATATGGTTATGGTATGGCCTGGAGCGCCGGTGCATGATTCAGATCAGTCAGTCTCACCTACACAGCACTGTCACACACACACAGACTCTGTGTGTGAATGTCCTCTGACTCACTGAGCACTTACTAAGATCCGGGCAGGCGGGCAATGTGGGTGGTGCAGTGTCAGCCGGCTCTGACACACTCAGCACTGGCCTGGAGCGTGGGGCGGGCGCACGCACTGCAGGTGGCAGCTCTTCTTCTCTGCTCGTCTGGAAAGACTGCCTGTGCGCGCCGCCCGCACCAGGTGACTGCTCACTCACTGCTGGATTACTGCGCTGCACGGGCCCGGCCTGAGCCGCCTGACACAGAGCGGCAGCAGCAGCTGAGCCTGGGCGGCACTGCGGCAGGGCGCCGGCGCGTTGCGTACACGCCGCATTAGGAAAAAAAAAAAGTACCAACGACTCTGGGGGGGGGTTTGAACCCCCCTATCCCCCCCCTTATCTACGCCCCTGCCGAGGAAGTCTATTCCACAGGTTCACAGATCTTACAGTAAAGAAGCTTCTGGAGACTGAACTTTTTCTTCTCCAGTCGAGGGCAGCTCCCCCTTGTCTTTTGAGGAGATTTTAGATGGAACAGATTTTTGTTTTCCCTTTTTCGTCCTCTTCTCAAAGCTAAATCAATGTAATTCTTTTAAAGGGAGCCTGTCACCTATTTTTTACTAAAATAACTAACAGTAATGGCCATCCCTAATGTGGTGATCACCTCAGAGATCTGCCATGCGCAGACGCTGCTTGTGAACATCGGTAGAGCAGCACATGGCGCTTACACAATGGGGGGGACGGGGGGACTATGATGAGGAGAACATGTCAGGGAAGGAGGGCAGTTTTCGGCACTTTGAACCTTTGAAGCCTGTCTACATTGGCACATTCGAGACATTTTACAAGGGAATAAAACTGAATTTCTAGTGATTGCATTGACACAAGGTATGTTCTCATGTTCTGATGACCATTACTGTAAGTTAGATTAGTAAAATATAAGCAACAGATCTACTTTAAAAGGGATATGTGCATGCTCGGCTCTTTTCAGAACTCCCATAGAAGTAAATGTAGAGCATAGCGCACATACGTGATGCGCTCTCCTTCGCTCTCGAGTCCCCTTTTAGAGATAATCAAGGCCGCACCAACGTTGTGTAAAGTGTTATTACATCCCTGCCCCGCGAATCCATGCCTCGTTTATTGCAGGACAATATCCTGGCGGACTTAGAAGCAGCTGATTGATGTTGTATGCTATTATTTAATCTACCATGCACGACAGGGATCAGCAACCTCCGGCACTCTGGATGTTCTGAAACTACAACTCCCAGAATGCTCTATTAACTTCTATGGGAGTTGTCAGAACAGCCGACCATGTTTGCATGCTGGAAGTTGTAGTTTCACTGTGCCGAAGGTTGCTGATCCCTGATCTACAAGGACACCCAAATCCTTCTCTATAAGTGACTCCCCAGTGTTACATCCCCTAGGTCAGGCATCCTCAAACTGCGGCCCTCCAGCTGTTGCAAAACTACAACTCCCAGCATTCCCGAACAGCCTACAGGTATCAGCCTACAGCAGGGCATTGTGGGAGTTGTAGTTTCACAACAGCTGGAGGGCCGCAGTTTGAGGATGCCTGCCCTAGGTCATATGAAGCATGGAGATTATTACTCCCAAGATTCATTACTTTACATTTATCCACATTAAACCTCATTTGCCAAGTTGATGCCCAATCACTCAGAGTGTTCAAGTCAGCTTGTAGTTTATGGACATCTTCCATAGACTGTACAGTTCTACACAGCTTAGTGTTATCTGCAAAAGTAGAAATGGTGCTATTAATCCCGTCCTCGATATCAGTAATAACTAAATTAAACAATAGAGGGCCCAGCACTGAACCTTGGGGTCACCACTTATAACCCGGGACCATTCTGAATAGGAATCATTGACCACAACTCTCTGGACACGGTCCTTCAGCCAGTTTTCAATCCAATTACAGACTATACTTTCCAAGCCTATAGACCTGATCTTATCCATTAAGGGGTACTGTTATTGATGCCCATAATAAGGCCCTGCGCTGGCGGTCGATCAGCCGCAGTTATGTACTGGCGCCGGCCTCTTCATAACTTCTCCGTCATTTCTAAATGTGGGACATCTTCCTCACTGACTTACATTTAGACAATTTTCTACGCCTAAATCAGGCGTAGAAAATGAATGAGACGGGCCTAAAGTCCCGCCCCTCCCATGCCACGCCTCCTTTTTTAGATATGGCGTGAGTCGGGAGAAGTTGCAGATTGCGGCGCAAAGGACCTTTACCCGACAATCTGTGCCAGAAATACACCAAATGTAGGGGTATTTCTGTTTAATAAATGACCCCCTAAGGGCCTGTGAGTGACTATTAAAATATCGCTGCATTTACCCTTCATATTGACTGCCAGGAAGAAAAAAAAAAAGATGATTCCAGAATTGCAGTTTTTATTTGTTTTACATCTAGTAAAGTTATTGGACTAAAACAAAATACATCTTGCCCCCTTCCCCCAAAAAATAAAAAACCTGTACAGCTATGACGATCAAAAAATAAAAGACTAATGGCCAGGGGCGTAGATAAAAATCATTGGGCCCCATAGCAATAATATGAATTGGGCCCCCATGTCCGGAGACGCCAGATCCGGCCCAACCGTGACTAGCGTTGTTGTGTTCCTGTGATAGAGCAGTACAGTGAACGTCAGCAGTGCAGTGTGAAGCCTAATAAACACCTCAGCTGCTGCAGAACATCATGAGAGTGACTCAAGAACTACAAATCTCATCATTCACAGGCCTGAGCTGTTCAACATCGAGAAGAAGTAAAAGAGGAGATAACTACAACTTCCAACATGTACGGTCTATAATTATGGAACATAGGTTGAGATTGTAGGGAGAGGCTACAAGAGGAGAGAACTACAACACCGAGCATTACATGGCTCCAGATGGCGACCAAAATGGTCGCCAGTGCGACTTAGAATTGCAAAATGGCGACAAGACTTTGTTGTCTTGTCGCCATTTCGGCCTAGACCCTCCGCTGCTCTGCGGGCAGAGGATCGTGTGTACGGGGCTGTAAGGTCAGGTTGCTGCTAGGATGATGAAGGCCGGCATGGCGAGAGACTGCACGGAGAGCCGCTTCAGGGAGGTGCTGGAGAGCTTCAGGGGTCCTCAGCAAGTCCTGGTGGTCAGGGAATTGTGGGACCGGGCGGAGAGCCGGCATCTGCTGGAGAACTTTCTGCGGGAGCTCTTCCCGGCCCAGCTGGTGAACGGAGGAGATATCTTTAAACAGGGGGCCTCGCAGCCCGAAACATGACAACGACTGCAAGGGGGAGAAACTGGGCCCACACTGGCCGCAGCCTCCCCACAACCAGACTGGTGTTCTTCCTGTGCCAGTACTTCTCACATCACAGCGCCAGCTTCGGGAAATACTGAGGGATATTCATAAGCGCCTGCCTGCAGGGGGCGCTGTGGTCGGGGTGGTTATGCTGCCTGACAGTAAGGCGAATGGTCAGGAGGCGATAACGGAACTTCCTCCTCCGCGCTCCGCTGAAGTCCGGGCCGCAACGCTCACACCGCGACACGAGGAGAGACGGCGACAGCTCCAGATGGCTGCGTGTGCGGCGCTCACTGCGGCAGGTAGGAGAGGACGGTTAGTAGTTGCCCTTGGCAACCAATCAGACCCGTTCATGTTTTCTAAGCTGCAGGCTGACTGGTTGCTATGCCCCAAAATGTCCTTGCCTGGTGAAATAATTGGGGGTGACTGTTTAGGCTGGACACCGTGCTGAGCCACGCCCTCTGCACTGATCACATGACGGTGACGTCACCCCAGGTCCTTCGGCTGTTCAACAGTTCGGGTTGGTGGCAGCCACCCCTTATGGATTCCATATGCCGCTATAGTGGAATCCATAACGGGATGTGCGACTTACCACAACCCGAACGCCGATCAACGGACTTTTTTAATGTTCGCTCATCTCTAGTCTGGATCTGTCCCGGCCGCTGCATGGCAAATTGTGGTCCCCAATGCAGGGAATGCCCGCACAGCGGCCGTGTGCATGAGCCCCTATGAGGGTTTTATGATTGTAGAAAAGTAGGAGTGGCTGAGTTGCCCATAGCAGCCAATCAGATTCCACCTTTAATTTTTGACAGCTCCTTTGGAAAATAAAAGGTGGAATCTGATTGGTTGCTATGGGCAACTCAGCCAGTTCTACTTTACACCAGTTTGATAAACCCCCTTAGTTCTAAGTAAATCCTTTAAAGTAATTCTGGTGTCTAAGGGTGTGTTCACACGTGGCAGATTTATTGGAGACATTTCTGTGACTGAAGGCAGTAAACTGTGCACCTGCTGCAGGAACAACCCCATTCAGATGACTGGTAGTGCGTTTCGGTCACAGAAATTTCTATAAAAAATCTGCTGTGTGTGAATACACCCTTAGGCTACATTCACACAAACGTATTTTGTTTCCGTGTCCGTATGTCTGTCACGCAGCCCCGCAAAAAAGATACAAGTGTTATGTTTTGCAGACAAGGATAGACACAGATCCACAAAAGAAACGGGTGCCATACGGATGTCATCCGTTTTGTTTTGCGGATCCGCAATTTGCGGATTCAAGTTCTCCAGATGGCGACTAAAATGGTCATGGAAACGAGGGCACAACCCCTTTAACTGCATGGGCTGTAGCTTAGAATACCCCATAATCCTAAGCTTCCCAGCTGTATTATATGGATTTTAAATTTGGCGACTAAATTTTTCAGGTTAGGAATAGAGTTGAGCGAACTTGTGTTTTAAGTTTGGCGTCCAAAGTCCGGGTTGGGGTTATCGAAGCATCCCGTTATGGTCCGTGGCATTTGGAATCCATAAGGGGATTCTTCAATGAACCTGAACCTTGGACAAAACGAAGGACCTGGGGTGATGTCACCGTCATGTGATCAGTGCAGGGGGTGTAGCTCAGTACTAGATTGGATAAGAGGTGGTAGCCTACGACCTCTTATCCAATCCAGTACTGAGCCATGCCCCCTGCACTGATCACATGACGGTGACGTCAACCCAGGTCCTCCGTGTTCGGGTTCATTGAAGAATCCCTTATGGATTCCAAATGCCGTTATGGTCCATGGTAGCGGAATCCATAACGGGATGCTTCGATAACTCCAACCCGAACTTTGGATGCCGAACACAAGTTCGCTCAACTCTAGTTATGAGCCAATGGCTCCTTGATTTTTTTTTTTTTGTCTGGAGCACTGCATTACCAGAATGTTATTATATGACATCAGTGGACATTATAACGGAAGAGAACTACAACTCTCAGCATGTCTAGACTATTATACATCATCGGTGGACAGTATAAAAGGAGAGGACTACAACTCCCAGCATGTCCAGATGGATATTGTAAAAAAAAAAAATCAGTGAACCTTACATACAGTAGGACAGAACTACAACTCCCAGTATTGGTGTTCTGTCCCAGCACTGGGAGATCCATTTCAGTATCATTACAGATCATGTCTACTGTATTCTGTAGTTATTAGTTAGGTAACAGCACCATCTAGCGGTGGTAAAAATGTATTACACTTGTGCTTCTTGTTAATAAAGTTATTGAATTTGTGGGTGGTTCAAGGCTTTGTGGGAAAGAAAGCCCAGTCTCCATGTTACAGGACATCAGCAGAGCTGTCTCCTGCATTTCTCCTTGGTAAAACCCACCATCTTTGTCCAAGTATATCTGGTTAGTGAGGAATCTATCTTTGTATCAGGGATATCGTTATGCAGGGATGTTTAGCTAGCTGTAGTATTGTCTCAGGGAACATGTGATAGCTGTTAGATGTGTAATCCTATGTATAGACAGCCATTTAGGACATGTGCTCAGAGTTAATGTAACACATGCTGTCCTATGCTTTCTGCCGATACACGCTATGCTACTATATACTTAGACATGTTATTTGTGTTCTTTTAGTTTTACCTGAAATATTCCTGTTTTGCCAATAAACAAGTTAGACTACAGAAAACAGTCCTCTTATTTGGAAGACAGGAATGGTTGATGCTGAATGTCAGACTGCACCCTGTGTGAACATGTATGAAGACAGAACAACTGGGATGTTATGGGCTCTCCCAGGACCCCGCTCACCTCTCCTCCGCGCTCAGCCACTCCTCCCCAGGCAGTTCACTACTTTTTCCTCTCCACTGCTGAGCTCCAGCTTCCTGATCACATGATACATGTCAGTGTAATTGGGGACGGGGCTTTCCCGCACAGGAAGGGGGAGCCCTTCGTACCATGCGTGGTCTGCCGCTATTACAGATACGCCACTGCTTGTGGCTTATAGAAGACAGGGAGGTAAAACAAGTTAATCACCTAAGCTGGTTTGGTCCTATAAGGGTTAACCCCAGTTTATACTCCCTAATTAGTGAATTCAGGAAAAACCCATATCCAAAAAACTACGGGTCACCGTCCAGACCAAACTTCCTCCAGTCCTCAGAAGCCGGATTCTGTCCTCTGACTGAGGAGTCTCCATGGACATGTTATACAATCATTACCTGACAGACGATGGTGGTGACTGTACACATACCTCCACCTGCACCGCTGGACACTACATGTATAAGGGAGGGAGGACTAGTGGGCTAAAGGACCTTTCATGATGTCATGACCATGTGATCATGTGTGGGAGGAGTCAGGATCCAGGCTGTGCTGCTACAGGAGGTAAAGGACCTGTGATGATGTCATGGCCATGTGACCATATGTGGGAGGCATCAGGCTGTGCAGCTGGAGGAGGTAAAGGACCTGTGGTGATGTCATGAACATGTGATCATGTATGGGAGGAGTCATAGATCACATGAGCAGGTACTGGCGTCATCTCTGTGTGATGTGTATGTAGCGGAGCAGTGCGGGCCGGACAGGGGCTTAGCAAGCCTAGGGGAGGCCCGGCATGACCCGGTTTGGAGGGAGCAAAGGAAAGGGTTAAGGTTAGGAAAGGGGGGGCGGCGTTAGAGGAGGAGCCGGGGTTTAAAAGTTAGGGATGAGCGGGAAAAGGGGCCATTTTGCTAAACAGGGGAAGAACGTTAGCAGCCCCCACCCACCCACCCGGGAGGCTGCGTGTGGCGGAGGGAGGAGTGGTTTGCTGGGAGGATGGTTTTGGTTGGCATGGCAAGGGGTCAATTTTTGTCATGGCGGCCGACGTGAGGCGGTGGGGGTCCTTGGAGTTCGGGGTTATGATGGCTCTGGCGTGGAGGGGGAGCCAAAGGAGGCTCTGGACTCCCCTGGGATTGGTTTGGAGTGTGGTCGGTGGCGGGTACCTGCCCTAGTTGTTGCCTATAGTTACAGGTTCTGCCTCTGAGCTGGCGTTTAACGGCTAGAGGTAATTTATGAAGGGGTGGGGCAGCTACCCGCCAGTTGTGGTGAGCTCCAAGGTCCCTCCCCGTGGTTTCAGGCAGGCCTTCAGGTGGGAAGGTCTGGGGGTAGGAGGTTAATTTATTGATTATTTATGTTATTTATGTTAATAATAAATGGCTGCTGTGGCCAATTAAATCCATCCGGGTGGTCGTGTCCTTATTAAGGGTGGGGGTGGGATGGCTGACGGAGGGTGAAGTGAGGTAAGGCGAATCGACAATACGCAGGTCATGTGTCTGTATGAGATGTATGTAGTGAAGCTGTGTCTGTATGAGATGTATGTAGTGAAGCTGTGTCTGTATGAGATGTATGTAGCGGAGCTGTCTCTGTGTGATGTGTATTTAGCGGAGCTGTCTCTGTGTGATGTGTATGTAGCAGAGCTGTCTCTGTGTGATGTGTATATAGCAGGGCTGTCTCTGTGTGATGTGTATGTATAGGAGCTGTCTCTGTGTGATGTGTATGTAGCGGAGCTGTCTCTGTGTGATGTGTATGTAGCGGAGCTGTCTCTGTGTGATGTGTATGTAGCGGAGCTGTCTCTGTGTGATGTGTATGTAGCGGAGCTGTCTCTGTGTGATGTGTATGTAGCGGAGCTGTCTCTGTGTGATGTGTATGTAGCGGAGCTGTCTCTGTGTGATGTGTATGTAGCAGAGCTGTCTCTGTGTGATGTGTATGTAGCGGAGCTGTCTCTGTGTGATGTGTATGTAGAGGAGCTGTCTCTGTGTGATGTGTATGTAGCGGAGCTGTCTCTGTGTGATGTGTATGTAGTGAAGCTGTGTCTGTATGAGATGTATGTAGCGGAGCTGTCTCTATGTGATGTGTATGTAGCGGAGCTGTCTCTGTGTGATGTGTATGTAGCGGAGCTGTCTCTGTGTGATGTGTATGTAGAGGAGCTGTCTCTGTGTGATGTGTATGTAGCGGAGCTGTCTCTGTGTGATGTGTATGTAGCGGAGCTGTCTCTGTATGATATGTATGTAGTGGAGCTGTCTCTGTGTGATGTGTATGTTGCGGAGCTGTCTCTGTGTGATGTGTATGTAGCGGAGCTGTCTCTGTGTGATGTGTATGTAGTGGAGCTGTCTCTGTGTGATGTGTATGTAGCGTAGCTGTCTCTGTGTGATGTGTATGTAGTGGAGCTTTTTAGTGTGGTCACCAGGAGCAATCCCCTGTGGACTCTGAATACTGGACCTCTGCTGCTCCTGTATGGCCACTTCAATCCGCAGTGTCTGCATCATCTCCGGCGGCTACAGTCTGCATTGCCGCTGACCCCACGATATAAAGGGACCCCAAGTTAGGGCTCATACACACGACCATGTTTTTTGTCCACATTTTTTGCGGGTTGGATGCGGTCCCGTTCAGTTCAATGGCGGCACTGTGTGTTGTCCACATCCGTATGTCCGTTCCACAGCACCCACAAAAAATAGAACATGTCCGATTCTTGTCCCAGAACCTGTCCAATATGCCACCGTGCCCATGGACCTCCATGTGGGAGCCCTACATTCAGGGGAGGTCTCCTTTTTGCGTCCTGCCTGTGTCCATTAGCCCTGTCCTTTTGGGGTTGCTGTGGCTCTGCCTCCATGATCCCATGATTGAGTGGAACAGTGGACAGCTTTTGCTGTGGGACACTGATTGTCACTGTTTTCCTTCTGTAGAGCCAGCTCGTGGCCCACAGCTTGCACAGACCATCCATGGACCACCTTCGTCATGCCAGACATACTGAACAAGAAGGAATCTGTCCCATTGACCTGGTGCCTGGCACTACTGTACGGTCTACCCATTATCCCTGCCTGAAACCCAGACCATGTTTTACTGTATCAGAAAAAATCTTGAAAAAAGAGTCATCCAGAAATTGACCCAAAAGAGTGGGGCCACCTTCTGGAGGCCCAGTGTCATCCTGTTGTCATCTACTTTTACATTAATAATGTAATTTATCTTCAGCTAAGCATCTCAACCCTAGTCAAGTTCGGTGGTTGATGGTTTTTGCCCACTTTGATTTTGTTTTGCACTTCTATCCTGCAGAGACGAATACTAGGGTTGAAGTGTTTTCCTGTTCATTCACTTTCTGCTGATCAGGAGAAGGAGTCCCAACACATCATTATTTTAGTTTCTCCAGTTGTGCTTAAATATTTCTGAGGCTAAGAAGAAGCAGGTCCTGGCCCAGGGACATCGCTCCAACGTTACTGGTCACCCTGAGCTCCATAAGATCTTGTCTGATCACCTGACAGTACTTGTATTTCTGCTGCCTGTTCTACTGCTACCCAGAGGAACACCCCAAAACAAAGATTTTTGCTCCCCTTGCCAGTGCCCGATGCCCTCTTCTTTGGGATGCTAGGTAATCTGGGTGGTGGCTGATCGATTCTCAAATATGGCTCACTTCGTATCTTTGCCTGTCTTCCCCTCTACCAGTCAAGTGGCCACATAGTTTGTGGAGCATATTTTCAGGTTACATGGACTGCCCTTGCAAGATGTGTCCAATCGGGGTGCGAAGTCTACAACCAAGACTTCTCTGCTTCAGGCCTCTGCTCGCAGAAAGAAGTCCGCTGATCGCAAGCTGCAGTACTTCACCTCAGTTTATACCTGGAGACACATAGAACATCAGACTTCAAGTACCCTCATACAAGTTGGCCCCCTACTTCACTGGTCCTTTCAATGTGCTGACTCGATTCAAACAGTTGAATCGAGTCTGCTACAAGTTACCACTTCCAGTCTCTTTACGTGTGCCAAATTCTTTTCATGTCAAGTCAGAAGAAAACCTTTCTTCTTGGTCCAGAACAAAGCTCTTGGGAGAATGTTAAAAAATAAATGCCTCTGTATTTATGTATCTAAACATTTCTACAGCAATCGGGACCAAAGAAGAGCAATTGTATGGGGGAGTGTTCCTGTTACAGCCACCACTGTCTTGCTTACCTTGCAGGACGGCCTGGACCCGCTGGGTTTGTTCTGTCTCTCATCGGCAAGGCCTCGCCTCCTTCCCCTCCTGTGGGGGCACACACATGCTCCCTTCTAGTGTTGAGCGAACAGTTTGAGCATAGCTCGGGTTCGTACCGAATTTTGGGTTGTTCGGGACACGGACCCGAACCCGAACATTTTCAAAAAAGTTCGGGTTCGTTGTTCAGCACAAGCTGCCACCAAGTCCATCAATCCATCAATACTAGTTTTTTTTTTTGCTATATCCTACATCAGGGGCTTGGCTGTGCTAATTGTCACCCCTAGAAACTCAGGATAGCAATTTCTATGTTTTATGAAGGGGTTAAATACAATTGCCAAAACACCAATCCCCTAAATCTGGTGTTCCAGCTTTGGCTAGCCAAGTATAATACTGTCTGCTGTCTGGCAAAGGATAGATTATTTTCTGTGGTGAAATTCAATAGCCAAAATAGCAATACCCTGAATCTGGTGTCCCAGCACTGGCGGGCAAAGTAGAATAGTGTCCGCCAAAACATATATTTTGTTCTGGGGTGAAATTCAATTGCCAAAATAGCAATACCCTGAATCTGGTGTCCCAGCTGTTGCAGGCCAAGTGTTAATCTGTCCGTAAAAGGGTATATTTTGTTCTGGGGTGAAATTCAATTGCCAAAATAGCAATACCCTGAATCTGGTGTTTCAGCTGTTGCAGGCCAAGTGTTAATCTGTCAGTAAAAGGGTATATTACACTCAAGGTGTATATACAAGTGCTGAGAGGGTCATCCTCATTAACTTCACACGCTACCGTGCATCTCCCATTGTATTTCTGTCCGTTAAAGGGTATATTACACAAAGTGTTAAAATACAATTGCTGAAGGCATAATCCTGGGCCTAAATACTAGCCCTAAAAGAGATATTCTCCTAAATCAGTGGTTACTGCTGTGCATGGATTAGTGTAATACGCTACATAAACAAATAGGCAGATAGTGTTAGGTGCCTATAAAAAAAGGGCCTGAATTTGAATTCTGCCACAGCCACATGTCCTAGAGAACCAACTACCTCAGGTTCCAGTACCCGCCAGAATTTACAGCGATATTTGGTGGGGCCCAATGCCGTTCTAAGGATGGTAAGGCCTGAGAAGGTACAGGCGCTAGTCAATTGGGTGGCCGACAGTGGATCCAGCACGTTCAAAACATTATCTCCCACCCAGTCTTCTGCAGAAAGCGCACAGGTGGCACCTGAAAACCAAGCCCATCAGTCTGTCACATCACCCCCATGCATATCAGGGAAACTGTCTGAGCCTCAAGTTATGCAGCAGTCTCTTATGCTGTTTGAAGACTCTGCTGGCAGGGTTTCCCAAGGGAATCCACCTAGCCCTCCCCCAGTGGTGGAAGACATAGAATGCACTGATGCACAACCACTGATGTTTCCTGATGATGAGGACATGGAAATACCACCTCATCGGAGTCCGCACGTCTCTGATGATGACGAAACACAGGTGCCAACTGCTGCGTCTTTCTGCAGTGTGCAGACCGAACAGGAGGTCAGGGAGGAAGACTGTGTGGAAGACGATGCAGGGGACGATGAAGTCCTAGACCCCACATGGAATGAAGGTCGTGCCACTGACTTTCATAGTTCAGAGGAAGAGGCAGTGGTGAGACCGAGCCAACAGAGTAGCAAAAGAGGGAGCAGGGGGCAAAAGCAGACCAGTCGCCGCCAAGAGAGTTCGCCTGCTACTGGCCACCGCCACCAGGGACCGGGCACCGCAAAGGCAGCTTCAAGGAGTTTCCTGGCATGGCACTTCTTTAAACAATGTGCTGACGACAAGACCCGAGTGGTTTGCACGCTGTGCCATCAGATCCTGAAGCGAGGCATTAACGTTCTGAACCTTAGCACAACCTGCATGACCAGGCATCTACATGCAAAGCATGAACCGCAGTGGAGTTAACACCTTAAAAACAAGGAACTCACTCAGGCTCCCCCTGCTCCCTCTTCTGCTGCTGCCTCGGCCTCTTCCTCCGCCTCGGGAGGAATGTTGGCACCTGCCGCCCACCAAACAGAGGATGTGCCACCGACACCACCACCTGCGTCACCAAGCATCTCCACCATGTCACACAGGAGCGTTCAGCTCTCCATCTCACAAACCTTGGAGAGAAAGCGTAAATTCCCACCTAGCCACCCTCGAGCCCTGGGCCTGAATGCCAGCATTTCTAAACTACTGGCCTTTGAAATGCTGTCATTCAGGCTGGTTGACACAGACAGCTTCAAACAGCTGATGTCCATGGCTGTCCCACAGTATGTTGTCCCCAGCCGCCACTACTTCTCCAAGACAGCCATGCCTTCCCTGCACAACCAAGTATCCGATAAAATCAAGTGTGCACTGCGCAACGCCATCTGTGGCAAGGTCCACCTAACCACAGATACGTGGACCAGTAAGCACGGCCAGGGACGTGATATCTCCCTAACTGCACACTGGGTAAATGTAGTGGCGGCTGGGCCGCAGAAGGAGAGTTCCTTGGCGCACGTCCTTCCGCCGCGAAGGATCGCAGGGCATCATTCTTTGCCTCCTGTAGCCTCCTCCTCCTACTCGGCTTCCTCCTCCTCTGCTTCCACCAGCTCATCCAGTCAGCCACACACCTTCACCACCAACTTCAGCACAGCCCGGGGTAAACGTCAGCAGGCCATTCTGAAACTCATATATTTGGGGGACAGGCCCCACACCGCGCAGGAGTTGTGGCGGGGTATTGAACAACAGACCGACGAGTGGTTTCTGCCGGTGGGCCTCAAGCCCGGCCTAGTGGTGTGCGATAATGGGCGAAATCTCGTCGCAGCTCTGGGACTAGCCGGTTTGACGCACATCCCTTGCCTGGCGCATGTGCTGAATTTGGTGGTGCAGAAGTTCATTCACAACTACCCCGACATGTCAGAGCTCCTGCATAAAGTGCAGGGCCGTCTGTGTGCGCTTCCGGCGTTCACATCCTGCCGCTGCTTGCCTGTCTGTGCTACAGCGTAACTTCGGCCTTCCCGCTCACCGCCTCATATGCGACGTGCCCACCAGGTGGAACTCCACCTTGCACATGCTGGAGAGACTGTGCGAGCAGCAGCAGGCCATAGTGGAGTCTCAGCTGCAGCACTCACGCGTCAGTCGCACTGCGGAACAGCACCACTTCACCACCAATGACTGGGCCTCCATGCGAGACCTGTGTGCCCTGTTGCGCTGTTTCGAGTACTCCACCAACATGGCCAGTGGCGATGACACCGTTATCAGCGCTACAATACCACTTCTATGTCTCCTTGAGAAAACGCTTAGGGCGATGATGGAAGAGAAGGAGGGCCAGGAGGAGGATGAGGGGTCATTTTTAGCACTTTCAGGCCAGTCTGTTAGAAGTGGCTCAGAGGGAGGATTTTTGCAGCAGCAGAGGCCAGGTACAAATGTGGCCAGCCAGGGCCCACTACTGGAGGACGAGGTGGAGGAGGATGAGGATGAAGCAGGTTCACAGCGGGGTGGCACCCGACACAGCTCAGGCCCATCACTGGTGCGTGGCTGGGGGGATACGGAGGACGATGACGATACGCCTCCCACAGAGGACAGCTTGTCCTTACCTCTGGGGAGCCTGGCACACATGAGCGACTACATGCTGCAGTGCCTGAGCAATGACAGCAGAGTTGCCCACATTTTAACGTGTGCGGACTACTAGGTTGCCACCCTGCTGGATCCCCGATACAAAGACAATGTGCCCACCTTACTTCCTGCACTGGAGCGTGATAGGAAGATGCACGAGTACAAGCGCACACCGGTAGAAGCGCTCCTGAGAGCATTCCCAAATGTCACAGGGGAACAGGTGGAAGCCCAAGGCGAAGGCAGAGGAGGAGCAAGAGGTCGCCACTGCAGCTGTGTCATGGCCAGCTCCTCTGAGGGCAGGGTTAGCATGGCAGAAATGTGGAAAAGTTTTGTCTCCACGCCACAGCTAACTGCACCACCACCTGATACGGAACGTGTTAGCAGGAGGCAGCATTTCACTAACATGGTTGAACAGTACGTCTGCACACCCCTCCACGTACTGACTGATGGTTCGGCCCCATTCAACTTTTGGGTCTCCAAATTGTCCACGTGGCCAGAGTTAGCATTTTATGCCTTGGAGGTGCTGGCCTGCCCGGCGGCCAGCGTTTTGTCTGAACGTGTATTCAGCACGGCAGGGGGCGTCATTACTGACAAACGCAGCCGCCTGTCCACAGCCAACGTGGATAAGCTGACTTTCATAAAAATTAACCAGGCATGGATCCCACAGGACCTATCCCTCCCTTGTGCAGAATAGACATTTATAACTGCCTCCCCCTCAACCATGTATTCTTGTACTCCGGGGCACTTTATTGAATCCATCTTTACCATGAACTTGCTGTGCAACCCAAAGTTGAATAAACCTCTCCAAAATCTGGGCGCCGGGGCCTAAATAACTGAAAGTGGCCTTCTCCAGTGGTGGGTGATATGACGCATGATTCCTTGCTGTGGGACATCTCTCCTCTGTCTGGGTGCTGGGCCTAAATAACTGAAAGTGGCCTTCTCGAGTGGTGGGTGATATAACGCATGATTCCTTGCTGTGGGACCTCTCTCCTCTGTCTGGTGCTGGGGCCTAAATAACTGAAAGTGGCCTTCTCCAGTGGTGGGTGAAATGACGCATGATTCCTTGCTGTGGGACCTCTCTCCTCTATTAGTTAATTATTTATTTATTTTATTTGATTTTAATTCATTTCCCTATCCACATTTGTTTGCAAGGCATTTACCTACATTTTGCTGCGGGCGCTTTAGCCGCGGGTGTCCGCATGGTTCCTGTAGCAGACACCCGCGGCTAATGTCCGCGATCAGCAGCGATGCCGATCGCGGACATTTAACACCTTAGATGCTGTGGTCAATCCTGACCACAGTATCTGAGTGTGCACAAACCGAAAGTTTTACTTTCGGTTTGCGCTCAGGCTCCCCCGTGTGGCGATCGGAGGAGCCGGAGCGCGCCTGTAGTAGCCTGGGTCTCTATGAATGAAACCCAGGCTGCTCTGTAGTATTTCCTATGGAGCCTTGCCTGTAATAGGCTTCATAGGAAATATGCGATTTTTTTTTTCATATATTCCAATGCTATTGCATTGGAATGTATGAAAATCGCAATCAGATGATTGTAAGTTATAGTTCCCTATGGGAACTATATAAAAGTGTAAAAAAAAAAAAAATGTTAAAAAAACAAATAAAAAAAAAACATAAGTTCAAATCACCCCCCTTTTGCTGAAATAAAAATTTAAAACTAAAATTATTTAAAAAATACACATCATGGGTGTCGCAATGTGCGAAAACGTCCATAGTATAAAAATATAAAAAAATATTCCCCATACGTCAAACAGCAAAACGGAAAAAAGCGTCCAAATGGCGGATTCGCCATTTTTGGTCACTTCATTTTCCACAAAAAATTACATAAAAGGTGATCAAAAAGTCATACTTTTTTATATCAATAAAAAGGTAAGATTATGACGCATAAAATGAGCCCCCACACAGCTCTTTACATTTAATTACAAAAAAGTTATAGGGGTCAAAACATGGTGACAAAAAAGTAAAACTGATTTTCTTCCACTTTTGAATTTTTTTTTCACTATCAAAACGCAAGAAAACCTATACATATAGGGTATTGCCGGATTCGTACTGACCTGTAGAGTAAAATTAACTGGTCAGTTTTATTGCACATCGAACGTCAGAATTTAAAAAGCCACAAAACTGTGGTGGAATTGCTTTTTTTTTGCAATTTCACCCCATTTGGAATTTTTTCCCAGCTTCCCACTTCATCATATGCAATATTAAACGGTGGCGTTGGAAAGTACAACTTTTCCAGCAAAAAACAAGCCCTCATATGGCTATATGAACCGAAAAATAAAAAAGCTATGGCTATGGGAAGGCAGGGAGCGCAAAACGAAAACTCAAAAAGTAAAAAACCTCCGGTCCTTAAAGGGTTCAAAATTGATGCTGAAAAATCTTAAGATACACTGAAAGGCCACATTATTAGTCCCCCGTGCCCTTTCACAATTGAAGCTTTGCTGTATGGAAATCAGACACATAAATCCAAAGCACAAGATAAAATCGAGCGAGCAAGTTGGTTGTGGATCAATTTCAATCTGAATCTACATTAGAATGGGAAAATCGAGTGATCAGAAAGACTTCAAATGAGGCACGGAAAAACTGCCTGGTGGGATTTTTTGTGCGGTGGTATCAATTTATAACAAAAATTGTGGGATCAAGAAAAACATTCAATGAAAGCCGAAGCTGTGGAAGTAAAAAGCTTGTTAAAAAATGATCTGAGAGGGATGTCAAGAATCATTTTGACTAACAGGCGGTGTACAGTTAAGCAAATTTCAGCCGAATATAATTCTGGTGCATCACCTAATGTGTCCGAATGTACAACTCTAAGTTCCTTGGATGAGCAGATGACCGATTCAAGTTCCATTGCAACAGAAAGGCAAGACTCCAAAGGGAACAGAGCACGGAAACTGGATCACTGAGCAGTGGAAAACATTGAACCAGATTTCTTCGAAGGATAGAAATACGAGCGGCACAGCCACAACCTCCCATTCCTACAGCACCTGCCACAATCGTCCACTGTACCTCCTCAGTCACACACAGGGTCGGTGGTGCACAGCTTTATATAGCGACAACCGACGATTCCAAAATGAAGAAGATAAAACAAGCGTCACTCACCACTGTGGACTGGACAGGCTGACGTAGTGGCCTGAGGAAGTGCAGTTTGAGCGAAACGGCCTTCGCCGCCCCTAGCCGTATGTATTGTTGTTTGTGATTCCTCAATAAAGCAAGAAGCAAGAAGTCCACAGTGGTGAGTGCCGCTAGTTTTATCTTCTTCATTTTGGAATTGAACCAGATTTCCATTGTACTATGCTGATGTCAGTCGGAATTTGGCACAAGCAGCATAAATCGATGAACCCTTCCTGTCAGATGTTAACAGTTCATGTCGGGGCAAGAATTTCTTGGGACACTTTCAGCAGGACAGTGCACCATGACATGAGGACTGTTTAGTTATGGACTGAATCCAGGAGCTAGACAGCAAATTTTCTTTGGTTCCCTGGCCTTAACAGTCTCCAGAGCTTAATCTTATAGAGCATCTCTGGAATGGGATAGGATAGGCTGTTTGGACAATATTGGTTCCTCCATCTAATGTTCCATCCTCATGGGCCAATATTCCTGCACAAGAACACCTTAGTGGAATCTATGCCACGATTAATTGCTGCAGCTCTGACAGCAAAGAGAAATCCAACGCACTACTAGATGTGTCTTTTACTGAGTAGAGGTCTTTTTCTGACCACTCTGCCATGATGCCCAAATTGGTGGAGTGCTACAGTGATGGTTGAACTTCTCGAAATTTCACCCATCTGCACACAGGATCTTTGAAGCTCAGTGAGAGAGTGACCATTGGGTTCTTGGTCACCTCTGTTACCAAGGTAAGTCTCCCGTGATTACTTAGTATTGGTGGGACGGCCAGGTCTAGGAAGAGTCCTGGTTCTTCCATTAATGATTTATAGAGGCCACTATACTTTGGGAACTTTCAGTGCAGCAGAATCTTTTGTACCTTTCTCCAGATCTACTTCTCCACACAATCCTGTCTCTGAGCTTTACAGGCAGTTCTTTCTTCCTTATGGTTTGTTTTTTGCTTTGATATGCATTGTCAGCTGTGAGACCTTACATAGACAAAGCTGTGTCATTCCAAATCATGTCTAATCAACTGAATTTACTAGGGATGTCCCGATACCATTTTTTTAATACCGAGTACAAGTACCGATACTTATTTTTAAGTACTCACCGATACCAATTACCGATACCAATTATAACACAGGGTAGATTTATCAAACCTTGTATAAAGAAACAGCGGTGCAGTTGCTGATAGCAGTGAAAAAAATTAAAGCTTGAATTTGGTTGCTATGGACAACGGCTTTACTTTTCCTTTGTACAAGGGTTAATAAATTAATAAATGGGCTTATAACAGTGTTTCCCAACCAATGTGCCTACAGGGGGATCTGTGGATGACACTGCTATGGGGTGATCTGTGGGTGACGCTGCTATGGGGTGATCTGTGGGTGACGCTGCTATGGGGTGATCTGTGGGTGACGCTGCTATGGGGTGATCTGTGGGTGACGCTGCTATGGGGTGATCTGTGGATGACGCTGCTATGGGGTGATCTGTGGGTGACGCTGCTATGGGGTGATCTGTGGGTGACGCTGCTATGGGGTGATCTGTGGATGACGCTGCTATGGGGTGATCTGTGGGTGACGCTGCTATGGGGTGATCTGTGGGTGACGCTGCTATGGGGTGATCTGTGGGTGACGCTGCTATGGGGTGATCTGTGGGTGACGCTGCTATGGGGTGATCTGTGGGTGACGCTGCTATGGGGTGATCTGTGGGTGACGCTGCTATGGGGTGATCTGTGGGTGACGCTGCTATGGGGTGATCTGTGGGTGACGCTGCTATGGGGTGATCTGTGGGTGACGCTGCTATGGGGTGATCTGTGGGTGACGCTGCTATGGGGTGATCTGTGGATGACGCTGCTATGGGGTGATCTGTGGGTGACGCTGCTATGGGGTGATCTGTGGGTGACGCTGCTATGGGGTGATCTGTGGGTGACGCTGCTATGGGGCGATCTGTGGGTGACGCTGCTATGGGGTGATCTGTGGGTGACGCTGCTATGGGGTGATCTGTGGGTGACGCTGCTATGGGGTGATCTGTGGGTGACGCTGCTATGGGGTGATCTGTGGGTGACGCTGCTATGGGGTGATCTGTGGGTGAGCGCTGCTATGGGGTGATCTGTGGGTGACGCTGCTATGGGGTGATCTGTGGATGACGCTGCTATGGGGTGATCTGTGGGTGACGCTGCTATCGGGTGATCTGTGGGTGACGCTGCTATGGGGTGATCTGTGGGTGACGCTACTATGGGGTGATCTGTGGCTTCTCCCCTGTGTGACTTCTCTGATATGCAATAACACTTGACTTATGGCTAAAACATTTCCCGCATTCTGAACATGAATGTGGCTTCTCCCCTGTGTGAGTTCTTGGATGTTCACCAAGTGAGGGCTGAGGGTGTATCTGGGAGAACAGTGGTATCTTGTTCCATAGCATGTTCTGGTTGCAGAGTGCTGTTGCATTTTTTTGTTTGTATGTATACCTGCCACTGGCTACTTAGCAAGTGCTGCAGGGTGCTATCTGGGAGAACAGTGGTATCTTGTTCCATAGCATGATCATTTGCTTTAAAATCTTTAGGTACCAGAATTTCCTTTAAGAGCCTCATATAGTCATCTGCTAAAAAAACAAAAACGGATTATTGTCTGGTACTGTGTTAGGGCCCTTTCACACTTGCGTTTGGAAGATCCGGCATAGAGTTCCGTCATCGGGGCTATATGCCGAAAATAAAGCTTCAGTTACAGATAATACAACCACATGCATCCATTTGAACGGATCCGCTTGTATTAACTTTAACTATTTTTTAACATTGCCAAAACTGATCAGTTTTGAACTCCATTGAAAGTCAATGCAGGACGGATCCGTCTTCTATTGTGCCAGAGAAAACGGATCATTTTGCTCCGCATCCTAGGACGGAAAGAATACCGCAGCAAAAAACGTTCAGTGAGTGAACGGAAGACATCCTGTGCATCCTGAACGGATTTCTCTCCATTCAGAATGCATGGGGATGATCCTGATCAGTATTCTGACGGAACTCTATGCCGGATCTTCCAAACGCAAGTGTGAAAGGGCCCTTAGCCAGTAGAAAAATGTTTTATCGCGCCCATTAAGAGAAACAAAAGGAACAAAACTAAAAACAAAAATGTGACATAGCAAGCTTTCGAAACAGGTTAGGTGTCTAGACTTCGAGATGTAGTATATGATTTCTGAAAGACTCTTACTTTGCTTCTAATGAGATTGAGCAAACATTAAAATAATATTGATATTTTGTAATATTTCCATACAGAAAAATGTAATTCTTAATTGACCAAGATAGTGGTTTGCACCATAGAACATAATCTATAAGCAGACCTCAGAGCAAAGACCAGTAGATCATGATGTTAGGCCATCTGGCTGTTCTCTTGTAGGTTTGAATTTTTTACGCTGGGTTCACACCTGAGCGTTTTACAGCGCGTTCCTTCGCGCTGTAAAATGCTCAACAGGCGAAAACCCATGTTTCCCTATGGGCATGGTTCTCACCTGAGTGTTTTACAGCGCGTACGAACGCGCTGTAAAACGCCCTACGCCCAAAGAAGTACAGGAGCTTGTTTGGGGCGTATTGTGATTGACACCAGAGTGGTCAATCACACGAACATGCATACGACGCGCGTTTCCTATTTCCAAAACGCGCTGTGATACGCGCGACTAAAACGCGCATATCAAGTACGCTCAAGTGTGAACCCAGTGTTAGTTGAAACCAGCATCTCCATAAGATAACGTTTCAGAGTCTCTATCACTATTCTTAGTCACTGCAATTAGGTGTTGTCCATCTGGCACACATGGTCTGATAGGCTCATTTTCATACTGTGAAGGTAATCACTGCTTGTTAATGCAATGCTTCATCGCCATTGGACTAGAAGCCAGTTGTCAGGAAGGAACGCTTCCTTCCCGATAATCGGCTCCTCCTTGCACCATGTAAACCCACCATTAGGCCTTATTCACACAGTCAATGTTTGATCAGTGATTTCCATCAGGCATTGTGAGCCGAAAACAGAAGCGTAGCCTCCACACAAGATAAAGTAAAGTGGAAAAATTTGCACTTGTTCTGTGTTTCTGACCCACACCCAGTTTTGGCTCAAAATTACTGATGGGAATCATTGACCAAACACTCATGTGTGAATAAGGCCTTACAGCTCCATACACTTTATCATAGAGTAGGGCAGAATGGTTATGTAAAATGAAGTCTTGGCTATGAGCTGAGGTAGATTCGCGTTACAATTTGTGCCAGTTTCTGATGTAATCTATAGTAAATTTGTTGCACCAGGATATCTTAGGCAGGATCTAGCGTTCAGTGATGGACTGCTCTGATGGTGGCTCTGCCACTAGAATCCTCCAAGCAATGCTGAATCCGAATTCCTAGAAATTAGGAGATCAGATGACAAACCCTTCCTTCTGATCAAAACTGTGGGATGTCATATAGTGTTACCATGTATGGCCAAAAGTTAGAAAATAACTAATCTGAATGTTTTATAATTGTGCAATTTTCTAAACCATAATCCATGTTACAGTGGCGGCCGGCTGCTCTGCTCACATGTCCTGGACGCAAGGACCTGCCTCCTGTTGTCCTCTTTGCTGGGTAGCTCTGACCTTCGATGCAGGCTGTGGCCTGTTTACTGGCTCAGCTTCTCTCGCTCTGTCCACAGAGCACACACTCTGCCTCCAACTCCTAGGACCAGTGCACACTGTAGTATACCAGGCAATGACTGGCAAAATTGAGTTATTTAGGCACCTTCCCCTGTGAGAAGGTGCGCAAGAAATGGGTACCTAGTTCACTAGTACCATGCTACGGTGTTCTTTATTTGGTTTGTCTGCCCATGTACCAACTTCTTAGCGTTTCCTGGATATTGACCCTCTGCTGCCTGACCTGTGCCTTATCTCCAAATAGATCCTTTGCTCTCTGCCCTGACCTCGGACTGTTTTCTGTTTTCCGAGGACGGAACTCTAGGACGGAAGGGAAAAACGCAGATGTGAAAGGGGCCTTACTTACCGTATATACTCGAGTATAAGCCGAGTTTTTCGGCACAAAATTTGCGCTGAAAAACCCAGACCCGGCTTATACTCGAGTCATACATCGCGATTACAGAGAAAACATAGCAGGATGGAAGCGGAAACCTTATATATGAAATCCAGCGTCGGAAACTTACAACGCCGGGAGTCCTTGTGTGAAACTCACAGTGAATGTACGCTACTGCAGCGAGCGGGCCGGCCGGCGCGTGACTGACGTCACTTCGTCACGCTCCTGCTTCACGAATGGAGCGTGACTAAGTGATGTCAGTCACGCGTCGGCTTACTCGCTGCAGTAGCGTACATTCACTGTGGTTACTGAGGTACCTAAGCACTCTTAAAAAACACTTAAAGGCATTGTTAAATGTATTGTTAAAAACACAAAGAGTTTAGGACACATGAGGGGACACATAGAGCCATGAGGGGAACCAGCATAAGATGCTATATGTGTGTCTTATGCTGGCCTCCCTCATGGCCCTATGTGTCATAGCACACATCCCCCATAACAATGTCATCCACAGATCCCCCATAACAATGTCATCCACAGATCCCCCATAACAATGTCATCCGCAGATCCCCCATAACAATGTCATCCACAGATCCCCCATAACAATGTCATCCACAGATCCCCCATAACAATGTCATCCACAGATCCCCCCATAACAATGTCATCCACAGATCCCCCATAACAGTGTAAGCCACAGATCCCCCCCATAACAGTGCCATCCACAGATTCCCCCCATAACAGTGCCATCCACAGATTCCCCCCATAACAGTGCCATCCATTGATCCCCCCATAACAGTGCCATCCATAGATCCCCCATAACAGTGTCATCCACAAGGGTGACGAGTCACGGCAGGGGCTCCTGTGGCGGCATCAGCGGTTTATATGGGAAAATCCAAGCAGATAGACCTCTATTACAATTCCCTTTAAATATCGTATTTTTTTAAAAGTCTTTTTACAGTATTTTTATCATGTTAGAAATGGATCCCTCTACTTCTAATCCTGGGTCAAAACAAAAACGCAAGTCATATGAAGCTGTTTTTAAACTCAAGGTTGTGTTAAGAGCAGAAGAAAGCAATAACAGTATTGCAAGTAGAGAATTTTATGTGGACGAAAAACAAGTGAGGGAATGGCGGAAAAGGAAAGCCGACTCAGAAAAGATTCCAAAGGCAAAAAAAGCTTGACGTGGTTTAACAACTTCATATGGGGCTCTAGAGACTGAACTGCATAAATGGGTTATGGAGTGTCGTCAGAATGGTTACTGTGTAACACGGATGGGAATTCGCTTACGTGCACTTCAGATGGCTAAAGATGAAAAATTAAAAGCACCAGGCATTGAAAATTTTGTCGCGTCAGCAGGATGGTGTACCCGCTTCATGAATAGATATGGCCTATGTTTACGGCAAAGAACAAAGATTTCACAGAAATTGCCAAAAGACCTGGATGAAAAAGTGATGTCATTCCATTCATTTATCATAAAACAAAGAAGGATCCATAACTATGACCTGGGAGATATTGGGAATATGGATGAAACACCTATGACCTTTGATCTTCCAAGCAACAGAACCGTGGCAAGTTTGGGAGAGAAAACTATTTTACTTAGAACCACCGGAAACGAAAAAGAAACATTTCACAGTCGTTCTTTCATGTTTGGCTAATGGAACTAAGCTGATGCCTGTCATTATTTTTAAAAGGAAGACCTTGCCTAAAAAGGTCAAATTCCCACCAGGAATTACAGTGCGCGCACATGAAAAGGGCTGGATGGATGAGGACGGAACAAAAAAATGGCTGGAAGAAATTTGGAACGCACGACCAGGAGCAGCCTTGAAGAAAAAAACATCGTTGCTGGTTTGGGATATGTTAGGAGCTCACACATCTGATGACATAAAAAAAATGGCAAAGTCATCTCAGGTTACCTTGGCCGTTATTCCGGGTGGGCTTACATCTGTATTGCAGCCCCTAGATGTGTGTCTAAATAAACCCTTTAAAGACCGTGTGCGAAAGATGTGGCATGAATGGATGTCATCTGGTCAAGCCCAACTGACAAAAGTCGGAAATGTAAAGAAGCCCGACATAGAACTGATAGCAAAGTGGGTTCGTGATGCATGGGAAGAGATTCCAGAGGAAATGGTCCAACGCGCCTTCAAGAAATGCGGCATTAGTAATGTGATGGATGGCAGTGAAGACTGCGCTTTGTATGAGACCAACAGCAGTGATGATGATATCTGCGAACTCAGTGATGATGACAATGTCTATGCTGATAGCCTCACATCAGATACAGCTGAATCTCTGTTTGGACATACAGATGATGAGGAGGAGGAATCCAGTTTTGAAGGATTTTAACCTTTGTGATTTAGCTTGATTACCTGTTAAGCTACGGTTTTCTGCACTTTATTTAACGTTTTAAAGTTATTGTTGCTAGTTTACAGTTTTTCTTTAGAAATACGGTAAATATTAAAAAACATTTAACCTACTGATTCCTCAATTATTGTACGGTAATTGTTTTGGGTATATACCGGTACCGGTATTTTTATTTTTGAAATGTACCAGTGGCTGCTACATTTTACACCTAGGCTTATACTCGAGTCACTAAGTTTCCCAGTTATTTTAGGGTAAAATTAGGGGGGTTGGCTTATACTCGGGTTGGCTTATACTCGAGTATATACGGTAATACCTCTGTCTGCCCTCCCTTCCGCTAGTCTTCTGACCAACTTGTTCATAAAACACATTTTCCAGCTCCACGGGCTACCTTTACACATTGTATCAACCATGAAGTGCAATTTGTTTCTAAGTTAACAGCTGGATTTTTCCTCTGCTTAACATCCACAATACATTGTGCAAGTGGAATGCATTAAGCAGGCTCGAGTTAACTTTTTCTGAAGCTTATCTGCACACCAAAATGTCTAGGTTTCATTGCTTTTTGGGCTAAATTCTCTTACCTTAACCGTCCTGGTGAGTCGACAAGAACCGCTCTTCCACTCTTAAAGGGGTTTTCTGACTTAGTGACAATTATCATGGAGACAAAGTTAATACAAGGCACTTACTAATGTATTGTGATTGTCCATATTGCCTCCTTTGCTGGCTTTATTCATTTTTCCATCGTCTTATACCCTGATCATTTCTATGGTTACATGGTCTATGCGCACTGCTACAGTCCTGGCCACCGGAGAGGATGGAGCTTTTTCCTATAGCGTGCAAGCACGGCCACCGCTGATGGATTGCAGGGTGGTCATAACCCCTGGATATGAGCAGTGTATAATGTGATGGAAAAATGAATGAAGCCAGCAAAGAAGGCAATATGGACAATCAGAATACATCAGTAAGTGCCTTGTATTAACTTTGTCTACATGATAAATGCCATTTGCTGAAGTGAGACAACCCCTTTAAGGACATGTCTCCAAGTAAACAGCAGATGCGCCGCCAGAAATAATCAGGCAAGTGCACACGCGACAAAGAATCATAAGAACTGTACATTTGACGGACTTAAAGGGGTTCTAGAAACTACACCCCTCAAGGTATTCAAAACTGATTTTACAAATGTCATTAACCCTTTAGGTTTTCCGCAAGAGTTAATGGCAAATGGAGATAAAATTTCAGAATTTAAATTTTTTGTAAAATTTTCCATTTTAATCAATTTTTTCCAGTAACAAAGCAAGGGTTAATAGCCAAACAAAACTTAATATTTATTCCCCCGATTCTGCAGCTTGCACGAACACCCAATATGTGGTTGTAAACTGCTGTATGGCCAAACTGCAGGGCGCAGATTGAAGGGAACGCCATATGGTTTTTGGAAGGCAGATTTTGCTGGACTGGTTTTTTGACACCATGTCCCATTTGAAGCCCCCGATGCACCCCTAGAGTAGAAACTCCATAAAAGTGACTCCATCTAAGAAACTACACCCCTCAAGGTATTCAAAACCAGTTTTACAAACTTTGTTAACCCTTTAGGTGTTCCACAAGAGTTATTGGCAAATGGAGATGAAATTTCAGAATTTAAATTTTTTGTTACCTTGTTTCAAAAAAAGTGTAATATAGAGCAACCAAAAATCATATTTACCCTAAAATAGTACCAACAAAACTGACACCTTATCCCGTAGTTTCCAAAATGGGGTCACTTTTTTGGAGTTTCTACTCTAGGGGTGCATCGGGGGGGCTTCAAATGGGACATGGTGTCAAAAAACCAGTCCAGCAAAATCTGCCTTCCAAAAACCATATGGCGTTCCCTTCCTTCTGAGCCCTGCCGTTTGGCCATACAGCAGTTTACGACCACATATGGGGTGTTTGTGCAAACAAGAGAATCAGGGCAATAAATATTGAGTTTTGTTTGGCTGTTAACCCTTGCTTTGTTACTGGAAAAATGGAATAAAATGGAAAATTTGCAAAAAAATATCTGTTTTGAGACCGTTTTTATTTTTTGTTATTTACATCGTTGAACTGACAGGTTAGATTGTGTGCTATTTCCATAGAGCAGGTTGTAACAGACGCGACAATACCAAATATGACTACTTTTTGGGGTTTTTTGTTTCAGTTTTACATAATAAAGCATTTTTGAAAAAAATTATTTTTTAGTGTCTTCACATTCTGAAAGCCATAGTTTTTTTTTTTTTTTTTGGGCGACTGTCTTATGTAGGGGCTCATTCTTTGCGGGATGAGATGGCGGTTTGATTGGCACTATCTTGGGGTGCATATGACATTTTGGTCGCTCGCTATTACACTTTTTGTGATGTAAGGTGACAAAAATGAATACGCACTGGTAGTGATATTGGGTGGCTCACCTGGGGTAGGTCTGGAACGAGTGCTCAAAGTCCTGTTGGATCTCACCTTATCCCAAAAAATGTACTGTAATATATAATTGAATCAGGACGGGCACACCTCACAAGGGCCCAATAGATATAATAATGAGTAATAATTTATTATGAATTATAAAAACATACTAAAATACATACTAAGAAGATGCAATTAAAGTAATAAAATAATGATAATAAACCCCTATATTGCAATAATAGTTAGATAAAAATATTAGTGACAACCGTAAAACGAAAGTTCATCACTACATTTTATCAACAAGCAAATGAGTGTATGGCTGTAGTCTTTCCAAATAAAATCTGGCAGAAAGGTCAGTCAAAAGTTCAGCAGAAAGGTCAGTAGAGAGATCCCTAATGTTAATCCTTTGCAGTGATGATGTTGGTCTCTCTAATGCAGTGCACTGTAATTTAGATCTGGGGTGACTTTTTTATGTAGCCTTCATCCCACTATCTCCCCCGGCAGTTAGTAGTGTGAATACGAGGCTGTCCGCTCCGCTGTGTCCACTGGCGTCCCACGTGGTACACTTACACGGAGTGGCTTACCTCCTCGGACGCTGCTGCACGGGCTTCTGTTGTAGCGGGGGTATTGCTGCTCGGTTTGTCTTCCGATGGGTTGTTCGTGGTATGTGCGGATTCTCTTGCTGTGCGGGGGTCTCTGCACCTATGTATAATTTTTGCGGGATGAGGTGACGGTTAGATTGGCACTATTTGGGGGGTCATATGACTTTTTGATCGCTTGCTATTACACTTTTTGTGATGTAGGGTGACAAAAAAATGGCTTTTTGACAAAGTTTTTTTTTTTTTTTTTACAGTGTTTACTTGAGGGGTTAGGTCATGTGATATTTTTATAGAGCAGATTCTTACGGACGTGGAGATACCCAATATGTCTACTTTTTAGTTTTTTTTTTACATTTAACACTAAAAAGCATTTTTGAAACAAAAAAACCAAATTACTTACCGGTAATTCCCTTTTCATGAATCCTCCATGACGGCATACCATGAGAGATGACCCGCCTCCAACCAGGTAGGGACAGGAAGTATAAAAATTGACCCTATTTGACTCCTCCTCAGTGTCCTTCTGGACCGACAGCCTAGAGAGCCTCTTTCGAACTTCCCATTTATTCTCTTTTTTTTTTTTTTTGCACACCAACACACACACACCCCTACACCTAAGTGGGGATTATTTACATAACTATTTCTTATTGAAAAAAACTATCAAAGAATGTTTTTTTTTTTTTTTTTTTTTTTTTTTTTTTTTGGGGTGGGAATATCCCTATGCCGTCATGGAGGATTCATGAAAAGGGAATTACCGGTAAGTAATTTGGTTTTTCCCTTTCATCCTCCATGACGGCATACCATGAGACATAACATATTAAGAAGAAAACTAGGGGGGGACAATGGCTTGAAGAACTTTCCTCCCAAAGGCTAAGTCTTGGCTTGCCATTACAGATCTGGTCTAAGGATGCGTGAGCTTTTTCCGCCCAAGAGGTTGAGACTGATCTTGTGGAGTGTGCTGTAAACACTTCAGGGGGAGTTTTCCCTATTGCCTTATAGGATTCTGAGATAGCCCCTTTTATCCATCTTGAAATGGTATTTTTTGATGCCCTTTGTCCTTTACCTGAACCTAAAAACTGAACAAAAAGAGAGTCTGTTTTTCAGAAGGATTTTGTAGCTTCTAGGTAGGTTAGTACTGCTCTGCGGACATCTAACTTATGAAACCTTTCTTCACCCTTATTTTTCGGAGTGTCGCAAAAGGAGGGGACGATTATTTCTTCTTGTCTGTGAAAATTAGACACAACTTTGGGCAAGAAGGAGTTGTCTAACTTAAAGGTAATCCTATCTGAAGAAATAACACAGAAAGGCTCATTGATCTTTAGGGCCTGGATTTCACTAACCCTGCGTGCTGATGTAATTGCCACCAAAAAAAAGGGTTTTTAGTGTTAAAAATTTTAGTGAAATGTCCGACAAAGGTTCAAAAGGGCTTTCTACCAGACCTGACAGGACCGTATCCAGATCCCAAGGAGGAACTGATGATCTTAGGGATGGTCTCAGTCTATCTGCCCCCTTTAAAAATCTAATGACCCAGCTATGGTTGGCGATCTTTTCGTCAAAAGCTGAACTCAACGCAGATATATGAACCCTCAAAGTATTAGGACGTAGGCCTTTTTCTAGACCGGATTGCAGGAATCCTAGGATAGACAAGATAGAGAATTTTTCAGGAGAAACCTTCTCTTTAGTACACCAGGCGTTGAATGTTCGCCAAACTTTACCATAGATCTTGGAGGTAACTGTTTTCCTACTCGCTGTCATGGTATTAATAATAGGGTCTGACAGACCTTTTGCTTTTAAAATCATCCTCTCAGATTCCATGCCGCTAAATGCAATCTTTCCACCTCTGGATGGTGGATCGGGCCCTGTGACAACAGATCCTGGTCCCAGGGGAGGATCCATGGACTTTGAATGGACAATTTCTTCAATAGGGGAAACCAGGCTTTTTTGGGCCATAGGGGTGCTATTAAGATCACATGGGCCTTGTCTTGCCGAACTTTCTTTATTACCCTGGATATTAGTTGGAACGGGGGGAAAGCATAGGCCAGCTTGAAATTCCACCTGATCGATAAAGTGTCTATCCCTATGTTTCCGTCTCTTGGGTTGAGGGAAAAGAACTGATTCACTTTCGCGTTTACGGCTGACGCAAAAAGATCGATCTGTGGAGTTCCCCATTTTTTTATTATCTGCAAGAAGACTCCTTCTTTCAAACTCCACTCTGTTGATTTTAATTCTATCCTGCTTAGGAAATCTGCTTTTGTGTTTAAGGTCCCCTTTAGATGGACTGAAGAAAGTGACTTTATATTTTCTTCTGCCCAGCAGAAAATATTTTCTGCTATCTGGCTTAGGTGTTGGCTCCTGGTTCCACCTTGATGGTTCAAATATGCCACCACAGTGGTGTTGTCCGATCTTATTTGAACATTTTTCCCCTTTATGTGTCGATCGGCTAATTTTAGCGTTTCCCACACCGCCATCAATTCTTTTTGGTTTGACGACCACAACTTTTGGTGGTCTTTCCAAGCCCCTTGGAAACAAAGATGAGACAAGTGCGCTCCCCAGCCCCAAGGGCTTGCGTCTGTTGTGATAATCACTTGCTCTTCTGGACTCCATGGAATCCCCTGTTGCAGGTGATCCACTTGTTTCCACCCCAGAAGTGAGGGATTTATGGCAGGGAGGATCGAGACTGATTGATCTAGGGAATCCTGATCTCTGTCCCAACAAGCTAAAACCCAGTGCTGAAGGGTCCGTGTGTGGAACTGAGCCCACTTTACCGCGTGGATGCAAGAAGTTAGAGTCCCTAGAAGTTTCATCGCTTCTCGAATTGTGCACCATTGATTGCTCTGAAACTCTGTGATTTTTCTTATCACTCCTGAAATTTTTTGTTCCGTGAGTGATGTCATCTGCCGTGTAGTGTCCAAGGAGAGACCTAAAAAGACAATTTCTTGTACTGGGACCGTCTTTGATTTCTCTCAATTTATTATCCATCCTGCTTGACATAGAGTCTGACAGGTAATAAAGAGATTGTTCTTTAAAACCTGTTTTGACTCGCCCACTATCAGAAGATTGTCTAGATAGGGTACAATTAGGATGTTTCTCCTTCTTAGATGTGCCACTATTTCTAACATTATTTTGGTAAATACTCTGGGCGCTGATGTTATGCCAAATGGAAGAACCTGGAATTGAAAATGGCTTTTTTCCCAAGTAAACCGCTATTCTCAGATATTTCTGAGACTGCTTGCACATTGGCACATGGTAGTAAGTGTCTTTTAGGTCTATTGAGGCCAAAAAATCCCCCTCCTTTAGTAGGTTCACTGTTGATTTTATTGTTTCCATCTTGAACTTGTTGTACTGAATAAACTTGTTAAATTTTTTTAGGTTTATTATCAGACGGAATTTCCCGTCTGGTTTTTTCACTAAAAATACTGTAGAATAGTAACCTCGGCCCTGCTGAGAAGGGGGAACTGGAATTATGGCCCTTTGGTCTATTAGTTTTTGAATTCCTTCCTCTAGGTTTTTTTGAAGGACGTCTGTTTTTTGTCGTGGCGTGATACGAAAGATATTTAAGGGAGGAGGAAGGCGAAATACAATTCTGTACCCTTGGGAAATAATATTTCGAACCCAAGGGTTTGTTGTAATTTCTGACCAAAATTTTAGAAAGGCACTTAGTCTTCCTCCTACCTGAGACCTGGCGTCATTGCTTTGAGGTTTCAGTGTTTTTTGACGTGAACAGGAACCCTTTATTCTTCTGGGTTTTCCCTCTTGACCAGCCTGACTCTCTATTGGTTTTTTTCGTTTGAAAGGGGGCTCCCTTTTTATTCCTTCGAAAGGGGAACTTCCTTTTCCCTGCCTCTTTGGGGAAGGTTTTTTTGGAGTCTGAGGCTTTCTCTAAAATAGACTCTAGATCCTCACCGAAAAGTAAATTTCCCCGAAAGGGCAAGCTACACAATTTTAATTTTGAACTAACGTCTCCTGACCACGATTTTAACCAGAGAGATCTTCTTGCCACAACTGATAAACCAGAGGCCTTTGCAGCTATTCTGACCGATTCTGCAGTGGCGTCTGACAAAAAATCTACTGCTTTTAAAAGTAAGGGGAAGGAATCTTTTAAATTATCGCAGGAAGTCCCTTCCTTTAATAAAGATTCTAACTGTATAGGCCATTTTTTTAGTGACCTAGAGACTGTGGTAGCGGCTAAGTTTGGTTTAAATAAAGCCGTGCAGGATTCCCATGTTTTTTTCAATATCTGATCCGTGTTTTTATCCATTGGGTCCCTCAAGGAACCCATATCCTCAAATGGCAAAGCGTTCGGCCCTTTTACCAATTTTGATAGGGATACATCTACCTTGGGGCACGTAGTTAAAAGTGCTTCATCTTCATTACTGAATGGAAATCTACGTCTTATTGTTTTAGGGATAAAAAGCTTTCTATCCGGAGTTTTCCATTCTCTTTTAACCAGTTCATGCATGTTCTTATGTACTGGAAAACCCCGATTAGACCTCTGCTCAAATCCACTAAACATTTCATCCTGTACTGAGCGACGGACCTTCTCTTCTGAGAGATCCATAGTGGCTCTTACTGCTTTAATTAACTCTTTTGTATCTTCCGATGAAAAGAGATAATTTTTAAATTCAGAGTCAGAATCCAAGGAGTCTCTAGATTCTAATTCCCCTGATTCTGAATCGTCACCCGACGCTATCGGAGACTCTGAATCAGAGGCCCTAGCCGGTTTAGAACCGGACGGAAGTAGGGATACATCTGATATTACTGAGCGGATTTCATCCCTAATGGTATTTTTAAGTTCTTCTTTTAGTGACGGTATTATATCCTTAGCGCAACGCTGCTCCACAGGCCTCCACCGGAAGTAGGCCGTGGAATGCAGCGTCCACCGGAAGTAGGCCTGAAGGCAGCCTAGACGGAGCACAGAGACGCCGTTGTGAGAGCCGGCCTTGCCAGATCGCAACCCTGGGAGAGCTGGTGGCCAGACCGGAGGAACTCGCTGAGTGTCCGGCCGACATGGACCTGCTGCCTCGCGCCCGCCGAAGGTGAGGGACAAATGCACAAGGTTTTTTGGGGTCTCGGGAGCACACATAGTGACCGTACCCCCTGCCCCCTCATGCCGCCACATATCTTTTATCTTCATCCTCCCTGACAAGTACCTAGGGAGAACAACCCGTCTCCTACCTGGAGGGACAGGAAGACACAGAGGAGGAGTTAAAGAGGGTCAATTTTTATACTTCCTGTCCCTACCTGGTTGGAGGCGGGTCATCTCTGATGGTATGCCGTCATGGAGGATGAAAGGGAAAAAATCATGTTTTAGTCTGAGAGGCATAGTTTTTTTTATTTTATGGCCAATTGTTTTAGGTAGGGGCTCATTTTTTGCGGGATGAGATGGCGGTTTGATTGGTACTATTTTGGGAGGCATACGCCTTTTTGATCGCTTTGTATTACACTTTTAGTGATGTAAGGTGCCAAAAAATGGCTTATTTACACAAATTAAATTTTTTTTTTTATGGCATTCACCTGAGGAGTTCAGTCATGTGATATTTTTATAGAGCAGGTTTTTACGGACGCGGCGATACCTATTATGTGTAGTGTATTTTAATTTTTTTTTATTCAGTGATATGTGTTTTTTCATTTTTACTTTTTTACATTTTTTTTGACCCAGACCCACTTGGTTCTGAAAGATCCAGTGAATCTGGTGTCTGTATAATACAGTACAGTACACTATATAGTGCACTGTGCTGTATTTTGTACTTAACAAAGTCTGAATAGACCTTTAGCAGGTCTATTCAGACTTTCAGCACCATGGAGAGCTGAAAGCGTCCTGTCTCCATGGCAACCATCACCCGCTGCCATAAGAGAGTGGGGCTTCCTCCCTCTGCGATCCCATCCTGTTGGGGGGCTGCACAGGCACCGCGGTATAGAAGGGGTTAAACGGCTGGCATCTGATCAAGCACAAATGCCAGCCGTTTCTATCAGAGTGTCAGCAATGTGCTGACACTCTGATAGATCCACTAGACACCAGGGAATAGACAGAGGAGGCGGGCCTCCCGCACCGCCTCCCGCAACCACCCCCGCCGCCATAATATGATTGGGGGCTGCAGGGGGGGTTAAAATGTATAACTTTGGGGGCATTAACTCTTTGATCCCCGCGGTCACAGACCGTGGGGATCAGAGATAGCGAAAAGAGCTGCAAAACGCAGGTCTGAATTGACCTGCGGTTTGCAGCGATCGCCCATACGGGGGGGTCACAGGACCCCCCTGGGCATTGTAAAAAGGTACCTGCTGAATGATTTCAGCAGGTACCTTGTTCCGATCACTGCCAGCTGAGCAGCAGTGATCGGATCTACTCAGGACGTACCGGTACGTCATGTGTCCTTAAGGACTCGGGAAACATGCCGTACCGGTACGTCATGTGTCCTAAAGGGGTTAAGGTGCCCAAGGGGAGGTCCATGGATCCATGGTGCCCGGCCGTTCGGTGCCAAGCACCGCCTTCTTCACCTCTGCACCACCTCTCCCTCCGTCCCCCTCCTCCTGCTTTCAGATCCTGCGTGTGCGCACAGGCTCGGGCTTGAGCGAAGTGCGCATCAGGCCGGCGCATGCGTACTTCACAAACAGAAGCCGATGCCAGCAGCCCGCGAGTGCGCACAGGCTTTGTGCCCGTGCGGACTTCTGGCATCGGCTTCTGTTTGCGAAGTGCGCTCAAGCCCGAGCCTGTGCGCACGCGCAGGATCTGAAAGCAGGAGGAGGGAGACAGAGGGAGAGGCGGTGCAGAGGTGAAGAAGGCGGCGCTGGGCACCGAACGGCCAGGCACCATGGATCCACGGACCTCCCATTGGGCACCCTAATTAGTTGATTGACAGGTCAGTAAAACCTGTTTTTCAGCACAATAAAGCCACAAATAGGATTTATAAGGCCACCTTAGGGATCCTATTATAACCCTGGACATGAGCATATGTTTAGCTCATCGGGGTTATATGTGGTGACAGAATCCCTTTAAAACACACAGTACAGCTAGTTTAGGGTCAGAGAGTATTTCACAGTGAAGATAAGGCAATAGCTAGTTAGATTTATAAAAAATATATGTTTTAAAGATAGTCTGTTATATTGTGTAACTCAGGGATGCTCAACCAGCAGCCCTCCTGCTGTTGTAAAACTACAGCTCCCATCCTTCCCTGCTGTAAGCTGATAGGTGTAGGCTGTCCAGGCATGCTGGGAGTTGTAGTTTTGCAACAGCTGGAGGGCTGCAGGTTGGGCATCCCTGGTGTAACTTATTCAGGCTGCCTCAGGAAGGCTGGTTTTATCAGCCATTTGTCAGACTGCTTGTGCTAGTGTGCAGTATTTAGGGCTATAGTACTCGGTTTACTATGAATGTGAATCAGCCTGATCCTAGTTATATAGTTAATATTGTTGAAAAAATAAATAAGTCCATCAAGTTCAACCAAGGGAAAGAAGGGGACGCAATTCCTCACCACATAATTCTCAATCATAGGTTGTCCAGCTGGCGCATGGAGTCTTGCAACTGTGATTTTATTTAAAGTTGCAGGCAGCCTTTAGAGTTGTACAACACTGTATTATTAATGTGAATCAGCACGTACTTCACAGAACTCATTTTTAATATCAATCCTGGGACTTATAGTGTGCCGCCTGACGTATTGGTATGCGTCAGTTACCAACTGTACAGTCGTGGGCAAAAGTTTTGAGAATTACACAAATATTAGTTTTTTTTTGCTTCTAAACTGCTTTTAGATCTTTGTTTCAGTTGTTTCTGTGATGTACTGAAATATAATTACACGCACTTCATACGTTTCAAAGGCTTAAATCGACAATTACATGACATTGATGCAAAGAGTCAGTATTTGCAGTGTTGGCCCTTCTTTTCAGGACCTCTGCAATTCGACTGGGCATGCTATCAATCAACTTCTGGGCCAATTCCTGACTGATAGCAACCCATTCTTTCATAATCACTTCTTGGAGTTTGTCAGAATTAGTGGGTTTTTGTTTGTCCACTCGCCTCTTGAGGATTGACCACAAGTTCTCAATGGGATTAAGATCTGGGGAGTTTCCAGGCCATAGACCCAAAATGTCAACGTTTTGGTCCCCGAGCCACTTAGTTATCACTTTTGCCTTATGGCACGGTGCTCCATCGTGCTGAAAAATGCATTGTTCTTCACCAAACTGTTGTTGGATTGTTGGAAGAAGTTGCTGTTGGAGGGTGTTTTGGTACCATTCTTTATTCATGGCTGTGTTTTTGGGCAAAATTGTGAGTGAGCCCACTCCCTTGCATGAGAAGCAACCCACACATGAATGGTCTCAGGATGCTTTACTGTTGGCATGACACAGGACTGATGGTAGCGCTCACCTTTTCTTCTCCGGACAAGCCTTTTTCCAGATGCCACAAACAATCGGAAAGAGGCTTCATCGGAGAATATGACTTTGCCCCAGTCCTCAGCAGTCCATTCACCATACTTTCTGCAGAAGATCAATCTGTCCTTGATGTTTTTTTTGGAGAGAAGTGGCTTCTTTGCTGCCCTTCTTGACACCAAGCCATCTTCCAAAAGTCTTCGCCTCACTGTGCGTGCAGATGCGCTCACACCTGCCTGCTGCCATTCCTGAGCAAGCTCTGCACTGGTGGCACTCCGATCCCGCAGCTGAATCCTCTTTAGGAGACGATCCTGGCACTTGCTGGACTTTCTTGGATGCCCTGAAGCCTTCTTAACAAGAATTGAACCTCTTTCCTTGAAGTTCTTGATGATCCTATAAATTGTTGATTGAGGTGCAATCTTAGTAGCCACAATATCCTTGCCTGTGAAGCCATTTTTATGCAACGCAATGATGGCTGCACGCGTTTCTTTGCAGGTCATGGTTAACAATGGAAGAACAATGATTTCAAGCATCACCCTCCTTTTAACATGTCAAGTCTGCCATTTTAACCCAATCAGCCTGACATAATGATCTCCAGCCTTGTGCTCGTCAACATTCTCACCTGAGTTAACAAGACGATTACTGAAATGATCTCAGCAGGTCCTTTAATGACAGCAATGAAATGCAGTGGAAAGTTATTTTTGGGATTAAGCTAGTTTTCATGGCAAAGAAGGACTATGCAATTCATCTGATCACTCTTCATAACATTCTGGAGTATATGCAAATTGCCATTATAAAAACTTAAGCAGCAACTTTTCCAATTTCCAATATTTATGTAATTCATAAAACTTTTGGCCACGACTGTACATTAGCAGACCGTATTTTAAAAATATATATATTTCAAAACTTAGTTAAAAAATTCATTTGATCACTTCAGATTAGTATACCTGACCTGACATATTGGTGTGCATCACAGTTACCGACCATTTATCGTAGTGGACTCTGTAAAATTATCTGAATAATCTTTAAAATGTAAAAAAAAAAACATAAAGTTTATTTAAAATAGTCAGTTCTTCCCAGACTAGCGTACCAACCTGACATAGGACTCTGCCTAACTGACATAGTCCAAAGTTAATCTAAAAATTCATGTAATCACAAACTGGTGTGCTAACCTTACATATTGTTCTGCATCACAGTTACTGTATATTGTACTGGGCTCAGTCCAACAATACGGTGTAGTTGATAGACTGTGTGACTTTTCTTCATTAGGTATCATGTTAACAATAAACTGACTGGTAAAAGATTAGTGGAAATAGATGAAATAATGTAAAATGAAAGACCTGTGACACGCCATTTGTCAGTGAGGATGTGGGTGACCATGGCGCAAGTAACAGCGCTGTTGCTACCAGCCATCTGGCCAGTAGTACTTAGTGGCATATTATTGGGGTGGGTGCAGATGAAATTGTGGACTGGATGACTCAGTCACAGCAGGATGATATTGTTACCTATGACACCATGCATTTGAGACAGTGTTTATCACATTCCTCCACCTAACAGTTAATTTGAAGTCCAATAGAATCATTTCTTTTCATGCATCTCTGACTTCAGTGACTCCTCATAGTGGGAGACTTCTTTTCTCCTAAGAGACAACAGCTCAGATGTTGAGAAAAATATTCCAGATGGGGCTCCTGTTTATGAGTTGTATGAGAACAGTCAGCATTTGGACAGCCTTGAAAAGGTGGGGATTATGAAAAGGAGAGCAATAGGCCCATGACATATGACAGTCTGAGTAAAGTGACAGGTTAAGGATGATGATGATTTTGTACTGGACAGGAACCAGATCATGGCAACAAGGAGTTAATGATATCAGGAGGAAGGTGGCGGGGTTATGAACAGCATGAGCCGACATACAGCCGAAACATAAAAAAAAAAACTTGCCAGGGGAACATCTGTTTTGGTTGTGGTCAGCTTGGGAGCAGGTGATGCCACTGCTGTAGTTGAGGTAAGGTTTAAAAGAATAAACCCCTAATCCTCTGCTCCATCATCAGTCTTCCATATTGGAATGTGTGGCCAGGAAGAAACAATACGCAACCAGCAATCTGCTTCTTTGCCAATTGAACTCCCATCTGAGTAAGTAGCTGGCAGTGCAGTCGCTGCCGGACCAAATAGTGGATTCCATATCCTCTAGGCATTGGATGGTATGCGCTCAACTTCAGTGGAGAAAACCTAGCCGCTATTATTTCAAAAAAAAAAAGCCAATCCTGTCTTGTACTCTTATGTGAAGGAGAATGTGGACCATGCCTTGGAATTGTAGCAAGGTGCACTACATCATCAACAGATGCAGCAGCAATTATGACCATGAACAGAACATGTCTTTCATGGCCCACTGGGTAAATGTTTTGCATGGTAGTGGCGACAATATACCACAGCAATGATGCCAGATGCTACTTACATCTCCACAGTTGTGCAGGATCGGTTTCCACACCAGACGCTTATCCACCTCCTCAACTTCCACCTCAATGGATATCTTCCCATACCGAACATTAACAGGGCAGAGCATTGTTCCACTCCCCCTCCCTCCTTTTGTACATGTAAACTGAAGTGCTGACATTTTGCCTTACAACTGATGGGCCTGGACAAGAGACTCTGCACAACGGATTAGTTCCTATTGTGTATCAAGCAGCACATTTCCTGCTGAATATCTCCTCCCCAACTACCACTGGGCAACCTAATCGAAGGCAGGAACATCGTGCCACATTCCAGGAATATAATACATGCATAGCACACGTCGTACATTTGGTGGTGTAAGTTTTTCAAAAATGTATTGTGGATTGCAGAAGCTGCTGACTGCTCTCAGAAAGTTCCAATACGTCACTTCCGGTGAAACAGGGAAGAAATGGGAAGGAGAACAAGCAAGTGAAATAATACAAATATAGGCGCTGGAGCTTTCCTGATAAGAACTATTAGGTCTGACCGGATCTGCTGTTTATATGTGTTTTTTTCATAGGACCATAGTCGTACCTTTTGGTTCACTCTCCAGTTTGCTGTCAGAGAGGGTATTCAGTGTGGCAGGTGGTGTCATCACAGTGAAGCAGACAAAATCGTCCTCCAGAAGTTTGGAAAACATTACATTGTTCATCATGTTCCATACTGTGCTGCTATTGCCGCTACTACTACCCCTACATAGCTGCATATTTCCTGCTTTGTCTATCATGTTACCTACTGTGATGCTGTTGCCACTACTACTACCCCTACACAACTACACATGTCTCACCTTATCCATCATGTTCCATAGTGTGTTGCTGCTGTTTTTACTACTAGTACTACTACTACTACTAGTACTAGTACTAGTACTTACACAGCTGCACGTCTCCTGTCTTGTCCATTATCCCTCCTACACCAAACTTTACCTTTAACATCTAGAGAAGACACAACACAAGGATATTCGTTTCACAATCTAACATTTATTAACAATTGGAAACAATTTTTTCTTTTAATCAGCAGGGACAGTGTTATAATAATAAAAACAAAACAATTAAACTTACTCCCCTAAACCGAACCATTATAGTGCATCCTCCCTGCCTTGACAATGTTTTTGCTGCAAAGATGATGGGCCATGTTCTGCATATGACCACTGCAGCCAATCACTGGCCTCAGCAGTTTAAAGCACTAGCCCACTCACATCAGGGACTGGATGCAGCAGTCACGTGTAATATATAGGCACATTGCCACTGCAGTAAGAACAACAAAAGACCATCGTGGAGAAGAGGAGCACCGGTGTCAGAATGGTAAGCCAAATTTTTTTTCATTATAATAATGTATAATAATACTGTCCCTGCCAATTAAAAACAACTTCTTAGGCAACCCCTTTTACTGTAGAACATTCTATGAATATGGTTGAAATGTCTTTTGTGGGTAAAATATTTCCTACATTCAGAAAATCAATTTTTTACCTTCCTGTGTGAATTTTATGATGTTCAATAAGATTTGATTTCCGAGTAAAGCATCTGCCACATTCTCTGCATGAAAATGGCTTCTCTCCTGTGTGAATTCTTTGATGTTCAACAAGAGTTGCTTTGAGGGAAAAGCACTTGCCACACTCTAAACACGAGAATGGCTTCTCTCCTGTGTGAATTTTCTGATGTGTAACCAGATTTGATTTCACGCTATAATGTTTCCCACATTCTGAACATGAAAATGGCTTCTCTCCTGTGTGAATTCTCTGATGTCTAACAAGATGTGATTTCTGGTTAAAACATTTCCCACATTCTGTGCATGAAAATGGCCTCTCTCCCGTGTGACTCATCTGATGTTTAACAAGAGTTGATTTCTGAGAACAGCATTTCCCACATTCAGAACATGAATATGGCTTCTTCCCTGTGTGAGTTCTTTGATGGTCAATAAGATTTGATTTCCAAGTAAAACATTTCCCACATTCTGAACATGAATATGGCTTCTCCCCTGTGTGAGTTCTTCGATGTTCAAGAAGAGTTGATTTCCAAGTAAAACATTTCCCGCATTCTGAACATGAAAATGCCTTTACTCCTGTGTGAATTCTCCGATGCAAAATCAGATACGATTTATCTGTAAAACATTTCCCACAATCTGAACATGAAAATGGCTTTTCCTCTATGTGAGTTCTTTGATCTTCAGTACCTCCTCTGTGACGTTTATTTTGTCTAACAGTCTGTGGTATATCGAAAGATCGGACCTGTCCTATAGGATTATATGGTATAGGTCTGCTGTGAAGGGATAAGGGTACACCTTGAATAATAGCATGGTCTTCATATGCGTCTTGTGTGGCACCATGACTATATGCTTTAAAATCTGAAGATATCACATGTCCATCCGAGCTCGTGGTACAGTCATCTGACAAAAATGAAAATTATTTTATTATTTTGAATAATCAAACATTATATTGATATTTTATATAATTTTTATATAAATATTTCCAAAAAGGCATTCAGTACAACAGACTAAGACACCCGGGACAAAACAGATCACAATCAAAGAGTACATCTCAGAACAAGGACCAGATTATGATGCTAGGCCCCCATGATGCCGCCTGGCATTTTTACCACTTCTGTTTTGAAGCCAGTGTCTTCCTAGGTCAGGGGTCAGCAACTTTCGGCACCCCAGCTCTGGTGAAACTATGATTCCCAGCATGCGCACTTGCTCATCTGTACTCAGAAGTCAGCATGCGGGTAGTTGTACTTTTCCAACAGCTGGAGGTTGCTGAACGCTATTCTAGGTAGTATTCCTCAATCTCAGGTACAGTTGGGTGTCTCCAAGAGCAATCAAGGCTGTCAAAAGTGTGTGGTTGCCAGGCAATCAGAGGCTCCCGCTTCGTCTACTTCTGGAATTTCAACCATAGCTCTCTTCTTCAGCATTGTTACATTGCAACTAGGGTCCGAAGATGACATGGACAAGGGACTTGATTAGAATTCCCCCATTGCTGAACACTGGCTGGTAATAGAAGTCATTTCCTTGTAGGTCTCTCTATGCATTTATATTGCATTAGCTTTTGTTCTTGTTTATTAACGTCATCTCATCCTTGACTTTTCATCCATTTATCTCTTGGAACCATACTTATCTCCAATAGTACTTCTCTGGTGTTAGACCAAGCCTTTCTCTGACTTTTCTTTAATGCTTTTGACTACCTGTCACATACAATATCTGTATGTGGGTAAGTAACTGGCTCAGTAATAGAAAACAGAGGGTGGTTATTAACGGTACACACTCAGATTGGGTCACGGTCACTAATGGGGTACCTCATGGTTTAGTATTGGGCCCTATTCTCTTCAATATATTTATTAATGATCTTGTAGAAGGCTTGCACAGTAATATATCAATTTTTGCAGATGACACTAAACTGTGTAAAGTAATTAACACTAAAGAGGACAGTTTTCTGCTACAGAGGGATCTTGATAGATTGGGGGCTTGGGCAGAGAAATGGCAGATGAGGTTTAACACTGACAAATGTAAAGTTATGCACATGGGAAGGAATAATGCAAGTCACCCGTACATACTAAATGGTAAAACACTCAGTAACACTGACATGGAAAAGGATCTAGGAATTTTAATAAATAACAAACTAAGCTGTAAAAACCAGTGTCAGGCAGCTGCTGCTAAGGCCAATAAGATAATGGGTTGCATCAAAGGGGCATAGATGCCCGTGATGAAAATATAGTCTTACCACTTTATAAATCACTAGTCAGACCACACATGGAGGACTGTGTACAGTTCTGGGCTCCCGTGAACAAGGCAGACATAGCAGAGCTAGAGAGGGTTCAGAGGAGGGCAACTAAAGTAATAACTGGAATGGGGCAACTACAGTACCCTGAAAGGTTATCAAAATTAGGGTTATTCACTCTAGAAAAAAGACGACTGAGGGGAGATCTAATAACTATGTATAAATATATCAGGGGTCAGTACAGAGATCTCTCCCATCATCTATTTATTCCCAGGACTGTGACGAGGGGACATCCTCTGCGTCTGGAGGAAAGAAGGTTTGTACACAAACATAGAAAAGGGTTCTTCACGGTAAGAGCAGTGAGGCTATGGAACTCTCTGCCTGAGGAGGTGGTGATGGTGAGTACAATAAAGGAATTCAAGAGGGGCCTGGATGTATTTCTGGAGCGTAATAATATTTCAGGCTATAGCTACTAAAGATGGGTCGTTGATCCAGGGAGTTATTCTGACTGCCTGATTGGAGTCGGGAGGGAATTTTTTCCCCTTAAGTGGGGAAAATTGGCTCTACCTCACAGGGGTTTTTTGCCTTCCTCTGGATCAACTTGCAGGAAACAGGTCGAACTGGATGGACAAAAGTCTTTTTTCGGCCTTATACACTATGTTACTATGTTACTTGTTGGCGACTCCTGGCTTGCCCTATGGTCGTCTAAACGATGCGCTATTGCCCCCAATCCAAGACTACTTTGTTGGGAACCGCAATTAGGAATTTGCGACCATAACCCATACATCCCACCAGAGGAGGATTGGAACTAAAAGTTGCCCTGGAAAAAACTTAAAAGTGGCCCCGTGTTGCAGACGGGTCCAAATTGAAAGAATGCAACATAATTAGGAAGGGACAACAGAAGTAAGAGGGCCAGCAATACCACAGGGCAGAGCAATATACCTCTCCAGCTGAACCAAATACCATAGTGCAGCACAAAATACTGCCACCTGTGCCAGAGAATTCAACTGTCCCGAGGAAGTCGATACAGTTGAATTCAGGAGGGCTGTTGGCCAGGTGAGTAGGAGAGAATCAGATTATGTACCCAGTTTGTGGCTGTGAGGAGGGGTTAGTCGGCCCTCCTAGGCACCGGCCCACCGGGAAATTTTTGTAGGGACTATGGCCAATCCCCCCTGCATCCCACATGTCAAAATGACCATTAGGGTCCATTCAGACGTCCGTAGAATGGGTCCAGAAAGGATGCGGACAGCACACAGTGTGCTGTCCGCATCCGCATATCTGGTCCGTGGCTCCGGAAAAAAATAGAGCAGGTCCTATTCTTGTCCGCAGCTGCAGACAAGAATAGGAATGGTCTATTAAAGTGCCGGCGATGTGCGGCATCAGTGTTTTGCGGTCCGCAATTTGTGAACCGCAAAACGCTACGGACTTGTGAATGGACCCTTATGGAAGGACGACATAAAAAAATAAAAAGTTTGTAAATTATGCTATTACCCAAAAATAAAATGAAAAACAGTTTCCTTGTTTCCTGCCCACCTTTTTCTTTTTTACATATAATAAAAATGACAAAATTAAATCCCCACGTATCACTGAAAAGAAGCACATAACCAAATGGGGAAAAAAAAAATATAGCTTTCAAAGTCGCATGTACTGAAAAAATTGAAAATGCGCCTGCTCAGAAAGGAGAGTAAATTGTCCAGTATGGAAGAGTTTCAACTATATGGAACATCACAGCTTACTGTATGAAGCCTTCACCTCCCGCTTCATAACCAGAGATTCAACAAGCCCCTAGTCTGACACTTCTACTCTTCTCACTACTTTGCTTTCCTACTCCTGCTTACTTGGGTGAAGGATTCTCTCAAGTTTCCTCACTTGGTTCCGACTTTGAATTCCCCTCCTGTGGAAAGAACTGTGGGACACATGCAGCGTGGCCACTGATGCCTGAGGAGAGGTCCCATCATGTAACTATGGGATAACATCTATATCATCTACAAGTTGGGAATCTTTGCACTTGAAGAGTCAGGAAACTTGTAGGCTTAGGTGAGAATGAAGGGATTACCCTGGGCCTAACCCCATCTAGCTCTGGTGACAAGTTGATATATCCTGTTATTCTTTCCTTTTCATCTCTTTACAAATCTTGTCAAGCTTATGTGAATTCTGGTGCTGCAGAAAAACTATTGACCTGATTCTGTGGAGAAGATTGCCCATTACTTTGTCTCTACCTGAGCTCTTCCTGCCAGAAAATGAAAATTACTTATGGGTAATAGGATTTTCCTGAACCCACGACAGCACCACAAGAGAGGATGGATCCGCCCCCACAGACAGGAAACCTGCAGCACAAAAAGGCGGAGACTTCTCTCTGCCCTCAGTATGACGTTTCCACGGATTTGAGGAACTTCGCCGTATAGGTTAGTTTATTGTAATAGTCCAGATTTTTCTTTTTTTTTTTTTTTGCGACACCCGTGAACACACAATCACAGCCAGATAAGAAAGAAAAGGGAGGGAAAAAACGAGGGGTGCTGTAGTGGATTCAGGAAAATCCCATTACCCGTAAGTAATTTTAATTTTACCCCTCACCCACGACAGCACCACGAGAGAGAGAGAGCCAAGGAGGCCTAGGGTGGGATAACAGCAGAAGGAACCGAAGTCCCAAAAGCTAAGTCAGCAGGTGAGTTTAGGAGTAAACGATAATGGTTAAAAAAGGTAGAGCGCGAAGACCATACTGCAGCTTTACAGATATCTTCAATGGAGACCGCTGATCGTTCTGCCCATGAGGTTGAAATCGCCCTTGTAGAATGTGCATGCAAATTCTTAGGGAAGGAGGAGTATGCCAGCATGATGGCCGAGGGGACCCAACTCGCCAGCGTCTTCTTTGAGGCTTGATGACCTTTATTTTTCCCCTGAAAAAGAATGAACAGCGAAGGCGATTTTCTCCACTCTTTAGTCTCATTCAGATACTGAATGAGACATCGCCTGGCATCTAAACAGTGGAAGGCCCTCTCTTTTTCAGAAGTAGGGTTTTCAAAAAAAGCCGGAAGGATAATTTCCGGTGATCTATAAATATTTGGTCGCCACTTTTGGTAGGAAAGCCGGGTCAGGCTTTAGAATAACCCTATCCTGCAAAATTGTAGTATAAGGTGGGTTTATGGAGATAGCCTGAATCTCAGACACTCTACGGGCTGAGGTAAGAGCAACTAACAGGCAACGTTTTAGGGAAAGGTATTTTATATTTATCTGGTCAATGGGTTCAAAAGGGGGACCAGTCAGAGCTTGCAAAACTAAATTTAGGTTCCAGGAAGCTACATTACTGGGAACATACAAACTAGCTCTTGAGATTGCTTTAAAAAAAACGCAAAATCCAAGGGTCTGATGCTAAACGAGCGTTAAAAAGAGCTGACAAGGCCGAAACCTGCACCTTTAAGGTACTAGGGGAAAGACCCATTTCTAGACCTTTCTGGAGGAATTCTAACACCTTATTTACCGGAGGCGAGCTTGGAAGGTTATTGAACTGAAGCCCTGCAAATGGAAGGAACTTTCCCCAGATTCTAGCGTAGATGGACATAGTCACTCTTTTCCTACTTTTCAGAAGGGTGTTAGTTAAATTAACTGAAAAACCCTGCCTAGTTAAAAGTTGCCGTTCAAGTTCCATGCCGTCAGGTGCAACTTGTCCACCTGAGGATGAGAAATGGGACCCTGAACTAGTAGACCCTGAAGGTTGGGGAGGACCCATGGATCCGACACTGATAACTTCCCAGAATGGAGCAATTAAGATCACTCTTGCCTGGTCCTACCTGATCTTCCTCAAGACTCTCAGAATTAGGGGAAAAGGAGGAAACACATAAGCCAGAGCAAAATCCCACCTGTGGAGGAAAGCATCCAGACCACAGGGGGATCCCTCTGGAGACAGGGAAAAGAACCTCTTTAAACTTTGTATTCTGAACTGAGGCAAACAGGTCTATCTCCGGACAACCCCACATTTTCGTAATCTGAAGAAAAACCTTCCTGTCCAGAGACCACTCTGCTTGGGAAATGGGATGGCGACTCAGAAAGTCCACTTTGATATTCTCTATCCCCTTTATGTGAACTTCTGAGATGGAACTGCAGTTGCCTTCCACTATTCTGAGAATGGAACTTCGGGTATCCATCAGGTCCTGGCTCCTGGTCCCTCCCTGCCTGTTTATGCAAGACACTACTGTTGTATTGTCGGACATGATCCTTAGATCTTTGCCCCTGCAAACTGGAAGGACCCTTTTTACTGCTTGTTCTACTGCTAAAAGCTCCTTCATGTTCGAAGAAGCTGTTAGCACGTTCCCTTTCCACCTTCCCTGAAAGGACATGTCTAGGATGTGGGCCCCCCAGCCCCAAGGACTGGCATCCGTGGTCAGGCAGATAATATTGCCTTTTCTCCATGGTAGACCCTGATCTAAATTCCTCCTCTTCATCCACCAATTTAGGCTCAACAGTGTCTGGGCAGAAATTGTAAATTTTATCTCCAGCGGAAGACTCCCTTTGTGCCAAGTTTCTAGTATCTCCCATTGCAGCAGTCGTGTGTGAAACTGGGCCCAATTGACTGCCGCAATGCAGGATGTCAAACTTCCCAGGACCGACATACCTTTTTCTTAGGGTGATTCGGGATTGTTGAATTAGGTTTTTGATCTTCTGCTGAATAGACAATATCTTTTCTTCTGGCAAAAAACATCTCTGTTGTACAGAATCCAGGATCAAACCCAGAAAAAGTTGACGCTGCAGTGGCACCAGTCTTGACTTCTTGTGGTTTAGAATTCAGCCTAGTTCTCCTAACATGCAGATCACTTCCCGGACTGCTGATTCGCAAGCACTCTGAGATGCTGCCACTATCAGAAAATCGTCGAGGTAAGGCACAAAGAGAATATACTTTTCCCTGATGTGTGCTGACATCTCTGCTACCACTTTGGTAAAAATTCTTGGAGCCATTGCTAGGCCAAAAGGAAGTGCCTGGAACTGCCAGTGTGTTAACCCCTCCTCCATCTGTATAGCAACCCTCAGAAATTTTTGATAGTCTCTGTGTATCGGAATATGGAGGTACGCGTCTTTTAAATCTAAGATGGCCATGAAGCATTGTGGAAATAGGAGGTTTACTGTGGAGCCGATGGTCTCCATCCTGAATCTCTTTTCCTGGAGAAACCGATTCAATCTTTTTAGGTTGATTATGGTTCTGAAAGAATCGTCCGTTTTTTTTACTAAAAAGAGAGAGGAATAGAATCCCTCTCCCTCCTGACCCTTCGGGACCGGTATCAGCACCTCTTTTTGAACAAGCGTCCTTACTTCTGGCTTTATGGCCTCTCCGTCTTTCTGAGCTAAATTTATACCCATAAAGTTTCTTGACGGATATTCGCGAAACTCCAACTTCAACCCCTCCCTTAGGGTATCTAAGATCCATGGACTGTTTGAGATATTTTCCCAAGCAGGGACTCTTGAGGAACACCCTGATTTATCCCTAGAAAAAAAGGGGACCTGTGGCAAACCTAGCCACTTCCAGAATGTCTTTGTATATATCCTGCTATTACTGTAATGTTATTGCCTGTTGTAGCACATTGCTATTCCACGTTGTTAGGCTGTCTGTACGGCTCAGTTTTTGTACTGTTTACTATGGTAAATGCAGGGCTGTTCTGTGCCTCTTCCCCTCCCCCTTCTTTCTAACCCATTGTATGTAAATGAGGCTGTTGGGGGGTTTAGAGGTTTGTGTGCTATGCCTAGAAAATAAAGTTCAGTTGACTCCCAGGCTATGTGTCGTCTAGTCCTTGGGAAAAAGGGATCCTTGTAAAGCTACCTGGATTATTGTATGCTGTTCCGGTCTACCAGCGGAGATATTGTGGACTATACCGCCTCTCCGCTACAATTGGTGGCAAGCGACGGGATTCAAACCGCACAGCAAAGCAGCAGTTCGTTGAAACAGCCATTCGGAAATATACCGGAGTTCGAGAATATTTGCAGTTTTACGAACAAACGGTGAATGGAAACGAACTATGCAACATTGAAACGAACTACGTTAAAGGAATTATTGGAAGCAAGGGGAAGAATAGCCAGCAACAAAGCGAAGGCTACTCTTGTGGCCGAACTCATGGAGGGGACAGAGCAGCCACTACGGCAACTCCACAGGAGACAGAGCCAACGGAATTTGCAAGAGAGCTCAACAGCAGGTTAGCTTTTACCCAAACACCCCCTCCGTGGAGACACTAGAAAGACTGATGGCAGATGTACAGGAGTACATTGTGGCTAAGCAAAACGCTATTCAGCGAGTCGGGAAGCCCCTGCGCCCACCAGCACTACCCAGGGAAAAGCTAAGATTCCCTACCAAGCTTTTAAAAATTACACAGAAGGAGAAAGTGATATCGACGAATACCTACAGGATTTCGAAAGGTTGTGCCAGCTACACGACATCAGCCCGGCCGACCAAGTACCCCTGCTGGCAGGTAGATTATCAGGCCGCGCCGCAGAGGCATACCGGACCGTCCCAGACGAAGACATCAGGAATTATCCCAAAGTCAAACAAGCCATCCTAGCACGGTATGCCATTACCTCTGAGGCATACCGACTCAAATTCCGGGACATCAAGAAACAAACAAAAGACTCACACACCGAATGGGCACACCGACTACAGCGAGCCGCCAAGGGGTGGATGGAAGCAACACGGGTCACCACTGTGGAAGAGATGTTCCAGTTAATAGTACTGGAGCAGTTTTTCAATGGACTAACCACAGAACTGCAAAATTGGGTACGAGATCGCAAACCCCGTACCCTACCAGAGGCAGCCAAGCTAGCTGACGAGTTTCAAGACACCAGGCGAGACCAACGGACACCACACCGGACCACGTATGGATCTACCACCCCTCTGCCAGCAGTGACTACTCTTGCTCCCCACGACCAGCCGCGAGCCACAACCAGTACCCTCCTAGGTACCATACCCGACCACCAATCCGCTGCCACACCTGCAACCAACAGGGACACATCCAAAGAGACTGCCCACGTAACCGATCTCGCCAGAACTGGAACCACCAGGGTCCTCCGCCCTCCAATCGGGCCGCAGTACACTGCTGCCAAAGAGAATCTGTGCTCCCAACATCCACAGTTACCTCAGCAGAAGAATCTCTGGGGACCTTACACGAGGTAAACCCCATACAAGCCGCCTCCGACAACCGCCAGGGGCACCGCCAGGTGGTACACATGGAGGGAAGAGTCTACAAGGATTACGTGACTCTGGGGCCACGTTGACTCTGGTCCGAAATCATTTGGTGCCTAAGCACACCCTCACTGGGGACTGTGTAGCTGTACGGGTGGCAGGGGAGCAATTTACAAAGTTCCCACGGCCAAGGTGCATTTGAATTGGGGGCAGGGCATGGAAATGTGGAGGTGGGAATTATGCAGGATTTGCCCGCTGATGTTATTTTGGGGAACGACTTGGGGAGCTCACCTCTGCTTTCATCCCTCAACCAACCATCCAAGAGGCCTACCCGGTTGTTACCCGGCAGCAAGCACGCACCACGGCTCCTTCCGATCACCCTGAGGCTCAGGTAAACAATATGCCACACACCCTCCTATTCTCCCTGGGATGCCCCCTGGAATTTGGCAGTGAGGTGGCCCTAGATCCCTCCCTGCAGGTATATAAAGATAGGATAAACAAGGACCAAGGAGGGTTGGAGGGAGAGCGATATGCTTGGGACAAAGGTCTCATATACCGATATTCAGAGAAGGTAGTAGCAGGGTCCATACCCGTGCCCACTAAGCAGTTAGTGGTACCCGAAAGTATAGACGAGAGTTGCTACGCATCGCGCACGATATACCATTATCAGGACATTTAGGAATCAGCCGAACTAAACATCGGCTGACGCAGAACTTCTTCTGGCCAGGTATCTCAAAGGATATTAGACAATACTGCCAAGCGTGCGATACCTGCCAGAGGGTAGGGAAGAGAGGGGATCGCTATAAAGCCAAACTCAGATCCCTGCCCATAATCGAAGAACCCTTCAGTCGAGTAGCTGTAGACATAATAGGACCCCTAGCAAAACCCAGTCCCTCCGGCAAGAAATACATCTTGACCGTAGTGGACTACGCCACTAGATACCCAGAGGCAGTGGCGTTGACCAATGTACATGCAGAAGCGATAGCGGATGCCCTTATGCGAATATTCTCCCGGATGGGATTTCCCGCGAGATTATTTCGGATAGGGGCACCCAGTTTACTGCAGAGGTCACCCACCAACTCTGGAAAGTGTGTGGGGTGCAACCGATCTTAAACTCCGCCTACCACCCCCAGTCCAACGGGCTCTGCGAACGGTTCAACGGAACACTTAAACAGATGATCCGCACGTTCATAGATACTCAAAAAGACTGGGAACGGTTTTTGCCCCACTTGCTCTTTGCCTATAGGGAAGTACCCCAAGAATCCACGGGATTCTCCCTTTTGAATTATTGTTCGGGAGGAGAGTGAGGGGTCCCTTAGACCTTATCAGAGAACACTGGGAGGGAGGGCTAACTACGAATGGCACCCCTATTGTCCCATACGTGCTAGAGTTTAGGGAACGCTTGGAGGCTCTGACCCAGACGGTGCGTACTAACCTCCAAGCGGCCCAACAACGACAGCGCCGATGGTACGATAAGGGGGCCAGGGACCGCAGCTTTCAGGTCGGGCAGAAGGTGTTAATCCTACGGCCAGTCCCTAATGACAAGCTGCAGGCCTCCTGGCAGGGCCCATACAAGGTGGTGGAGCAAATCTGTGATACCACCTATGTGATCGGCCCGTGCGCTGGGGCAGGGGCAGACGCATGCTCCATGTGAACATGCTGAAGCCATACTACGAGCGCACAGAGGAGGTGACCGCTATTTGCGCCTCTGCCGCAGAGGACTTTGACAATTTACCTCTCCCAGACCTCCTAGAGAAAGAGGGCCAGAAAGAGGACCTGGAAGAGGTTCAGTTAGGCGAACGGCTGAGTCCCCAGGAAAGGGCGCAGGCTCATAGTCTAATAAGGGAAAAAGGGACCACTTTTTCTAATCTCCCGGGTACACTCCGTTAGCCACCCACAGAGTAGAAACACCAGGGCAGACCCCCTCCGCCAACCTCCTTACCGCATACCTGAATCCGTAAAGGAGAATATGCGCAAGGAGATTGAAGAAATGCTACAGCTAGGAGTCATAGAGCACTCTGAAAGTCCTTGGGCCTCCCCAGTAGTTCTGGTGCCGAAGCGGGATGGGACAACCCGCTTCTGCGTCGACTACCGGAGGCTTAATGATAAGACCGTATCCGATGCCTACCCTATGCCCCGGATAGACGAGCTCCTAGACAAAATGGCCAGGGGCCAATACCTCACAACAATAGATCTTTGTAAGGGGTATTGGCAGATTCCCTAGCCGAAGACGCCATTCCTAAGTCGGCGTTTGTCACCCCGTTTGGCCTGTACCAGTTTAAGGTCATGCCATTCGGGATGAAAAACGCCCGGCTACTTTTCAGAGGATGGTGGATCGGCTATTGGATGGCTTCCAGGAGTACGCTTGCGCCTATCTAGATGATATAGCGATCTTCAGCCACTCCTGGACGGAACACCTGACCCACATAGGAGCCGTACTAGACCGTATTAGGGAGGCAGGATTAACTCTGAAGCCCAGTAAGTGCCATATAGGGATGGCAGAAGTCCAATACCTAGGACACCGGGTAGGGAGCGGCCAACAAAAACCCGAACCGGCTAAGGTAGAGGCAGTAGCCAAATGGCCAACCCCTCGTACCAAAACTCAAGTACTGGCATTCCTAGGGACCGCAGGATACTACCGGAAATTTGTACCCGACTACAGTACCCTGGCCAAACCCCTCACCGATTTGACCCGCAAGAATCTCCCTAAAATAGTAGTCTGGACCCCAGAGTGTGAGCAGGCCTTCCAGCAACTGAAAACGGCTCTTGTAAATTCACCTGTACTTGCCGCGCCTGATCCAACGAAACGCTTTCTCGTCCACACAGACGCTTCTATGTTTGGATTGGGGGCAGTACTGAGCCAAGTCGGAGCAGATGGCGGCGAGCACCCAGTGGCTTACCTAAGCAGAAAACTCCTGCCCAGAGAAGTAAGCTACGCCGCCATCGAAAAGGAATGTCTGGCCGTGGTGTGGGCCCTTAAAAGCTGCAGCCCTACTTGTATGGGCAACCCTTTTCCTTACTCACAGATCACAACCCGTTGGTGTGGCTGAACAGGGTGTCAGGAGACAATGCCAGGCTGCTGCGTTGGAGCTTGGCGCTGCAGCCTTTTGACTTTACCATCCACTACCGCCCTGGGAAACAGAATGGCAACGCCGACGGGTTATCCAGACAAACAGAACTTGAAAAGTGATCTGTGAGTACTCCTCCGGACATCCCCAAGCCGATCCGTTTGGATCAGACTGTGTATGCCGGCTTGGTTTTGGGGGAGCATTGTGGCAAACCTAGCCACTTCCAGAATGTCTTTGTATATATCTCGCTATTACTGTAATGTTATTGCCTGTTGTAGCATATTGCTATTCCACGTTGTTAGGCTGTCTGTACGGCTCAGTTTTTGTACTGTTTACTATGGTAAATGCAGGGCTGTTCTGTGCCTCTTCCCCTCCCCCTTCTTTCTAACCCATTGTATGTAAATGAGGCTGTTGGGGGGTTTAGAGGTTTGTGTGCTATGCCTAGAAAATAAAGTTCAGTTGACTCCCAGGCTATGTGTCGTCTAGTCCTTGGGAAAAAGGGATCCTTGTAAAGCTACCTGGATTATTGTATGCTGTTCCGGTCTACCAGCGGAGATATTGTGGACTATACCGCCTCTCCGCTACAGGACCTGTGCTGGGAACTTTTTCTTTTTATCAGCGGCTTTATCTAATAGGTCGTCCAAAGCTGATCCGAACAAATATGATATAAAATGCTCTTCTAATTCCAAAACCCACACTATTAAAGATCTGGCCGTACAGGTAGAGGCTACCGAGGGCCGGAAAGAGGACGTAGAAGCCTCCCATGCTCCCTTTAAGAAACCGTCAGCTTTTTTATCAAGAGGGTCCCTAAGGGAGCACATGTCATCAAAAGGGAGAGCAGCCCTCCTAGCCTCTTTAGATGTGGCCACATCCACCTTAGGAGCTTTATTACAAATGGCGGCCACCTCCTCCGAAAAGTGATATTTTCTTTTCAAGTTCCTTGAAATAAAAACTCGCTTATTCGGCTTGCGCCATTCCTCCTTAATTAAAGCGGACACATTCTCGTGCATTGGGAAGGATCTAGACTGTTTAGTCTGAAGTCCTCCAAACATGAAGTCCTGAACCGACTTTGCCTCTTTAACATCCTCTATCCCCATAGTCGTCTTTACTGCTTTCAATAGCCTGTCTACATCTTCCACTGGAAAAAAAGTTTGTTTAATATCGTTATCATCCGAGTCAGAGGAGCAAGAGGAAACGTCCGAATCTATAGTACAAGAGCGGGGCTCCTCTTCCTGATCTGACCCAGACAATACAATTCTTGAGTCTCGTCCTTTCTTTTTTGATACTGTAGAAGGTTCAGTTTTTTTGGAGGATAAGGAAGTATTAACTTCTGCTCTAACCAAATTCTGAAGGCAGTTATAAAAGGACGGGGATTCTTCCGCCACCATTTTGTCTATGCACTGCTGACATAACTTTTTACTATAGTCAGACGCCAAAGGGACCCTGCATATGGCACATTCTTTGTGGCGCCTCTTAGACACGGACTTTTTAGGTTTTTCCTGCAGAAACACATACAAAGAGAAAAAATTTTCTCCATCAAAAAGTGAACATGATGCATGGCTTAAAAAAGCCTCTCACCGATCCTAATACCGAGACTGGGTTGGCCACCGAATCTTCTGTTAGCTCCCTCTTTTCCTCCTCCATGACGGACACACAGGGCTTGATACTGCAGTGGACGCCGGCAGCCTTATTCAGGTTCCTGTGCACCTTTTAAAGCACTCCCCCCTCGCACAAGACGGTTCCCACGAGTCTGTGCGATCCAAGCTTCGCTCTCATACCCGGAAGTGGTAGGTCACGTGAGCGGCACTTTGGCTCCTCCCCCTCCGGCCAGAATGCTCCTCCAGTATGCGCTCCTGGATTCCCGCCGTTGGATGCTTACTCGTGCCTGGAAGCACCGAAGCATCATGCCCCCCAGCGCTTAGGAGACCATCGCGCCTCTGCATGACCCCTCGCGCACAGTGTGCCGCATCCAGGAGGGGGGATCACAGGTAATAGGGCAGCCGAGGGAGAGAAGGAAGGTCCGCAGGCTTCCCCCAAAGACAGGAACCATACTGAGGGCAGAGAGGAGTCTCCGCCTTTTTGTGCTGCAGGTTTCCTGTCTGTGGGGGCGGATCCATCCTCTCTCTCGTGGTGCTGTCGTCGGTGAGGGGTAAAAAGTTCTCCACTGTTAAGAATTACTTGATCAGTGATCATGAGCTGCTGTCCTTAAAGCTCACTTTGGAGAAATTATTATCTCCTAGATAGAGCCAATTGTCCCATGACATTATCCACCAAACATAAAAATCTTGACTTCTAATCTGCCTGCAGATTGAATCCTCATTAGGCACAATGGGTGCTCTTTCTCACCCTGCAGAGAAGAACCATATGCTCTTTCTAGGTCCTTCGACCACTCTAATTTGTCTCCTCAAAGCATGGTTCATATCATTGATCTAAATTCTATACTGGCAGCCATTAAGTACCATTAGTATCTCTTCTGAAGTACCATCAAGGAGGTACTCCATGATACCATCGCATCCATGCCAGAAAGTTCTTTTTTTGAGCACACTCTATGCTACCTGATATTTGTTTGATAGCTAATCCTAAAGAAAACGGGAAGTTTGGCTGAATTCTGTCTAATGACACATTAAGATAAGAAGACAGGGTGCAGAATTAATTAAAAACCCTGGGAAAAGTACAAAAAGTCTGTGAAGGTCGTCAATTATCCAGGTCGTAATAAGTCAGATCAACTGGACATGTATTTTTTTTTTTAAAATGTTTCGCTAGTCATCCAACTGGCTGTCTCAATTAGAATGGCTTGTATGAGAATTCTCCCGCATTAAATATTGGCGTCTCGTGCTTCAGTCATGGAGGTAAGGTGCTGATTGCATTTGCATGACAGAACCAGTCCTCCTCTGTATCTTAGATGCAAACTAACTCTGTCATCAAATGAGTGTCCTTTGTCCTGAATTTTGAAATAAAAAAGTTAGCATTATGTCTGTTCTTCTCCGTACGATCATAATTGTGAAGGAACAGTTATCTTTGGGCTTCCCTAAAGTCTCTTTCAGCCATATTATTCAGTTTCAGCTGCACAGCTAGATGCATTTCACTCACAAGCAGTGGTTTTCTCCCTTGTCTTGAACGTGCCAGTACTGTATGCAATGACCTCACTTCCATCTATCTTTGTTTTCTCTTAGGGAGCTCAGATAAGGAGGGATAACAGAAAAGCAGAAGGCTGCTGTGATGTTTAAAAGCAGTTGTTTTATCATGCTCAGGATCTCAGCTAGCTTTGACACGTTCCAATTTCCATTCCCGTTAGCCGTCTTTTGAGTCTCAGGGACAGATCTTGACTAACAACAGGCAGCGGACTTAGGTGGAAGGGAGACCCCTAGTGGCCATGACTTTACAGCTCTTGTTGAGGTGGATGCCGGCTTGTTTTTTTAAATGAAGTAATTTAGAGATGTGCTATTTACATCATTCTTTATTAAATGAAACCAAATTGTGTGAAAGTTCCCCAATGAACAAGTCTTGGAGCTCCTCACTGCACTGGACTGCCTACACAAGATTGCTTGTTTTGGTTTTTTTGGCGTAGGATCTTTTGGATGAACCATATTGCTAGGTTTCTAGCAGACAGGGGTGCGATGTTTATTATAAAATTCTTCAGATTTTTTCAGATACCCCAGCTTCAGACAGAAGAACCAAGTTCTTCATATCTTCACCGGCAATCTTGTCGTTCTTTTTTCAGTTTTAACAAAGGCCCAGTCCAGATACCCACATGTCCTAGGAGCCCCTTTAAGGTGTTTGAATTCCCTGGTCTTAGCTTCTACACTGGTCGAGATCTTCTCAGCCTGGTGGTGTAGGGTCCTTACATCCAGGATTGAAGCACGAGTCACCAGTATTTAATGTAGGAATTCTCAAGCCATTCTAATTGAGAAAGCCGGTCAGATGACCAATGAAACGTTTGCAAGAAAGAAATACAAGAAGTCCAGTCGATCGGAGTTAATACTGCTGATATACAAACATATATTTTGTTTACTCAATTACATGGATATACCTCAAGCAAAAGACAGGTTGTCCATGATAAGAAGAAGCTGATATAGGATACTCTCTTTTAATTCTGATGGCAATTGTAACAGATGCGTACTGAGGCCAAATGCACTACTGGATCCTTACAACTTCCTAGAAAAGTTCTAGTTAGGAGCATACCTCTCCTCGATGCTCTACTTTTACGCACTCACCCTGAATTAGCACAAAAAAAAGCTTGCAGACGTGCCAGACGCTGTGACAAGACACATACACACAGCTTCGGACTGAATCCCTGGCTACTCCATTTCTGGTGCACTCTGTAGAACCAGGCAAAGAAAGGGAGCCCCTTCAGGAGATAAGAAGGTGTAAAGCATAATAACTCACCAAGTTAGGACCCAAAATCAGATGAGTTGTCATAGTGGACAGCACTAGGGCACTGATTAGATAGGGCCACTGCATTTTCACATATTAAGTATGGGCCCCTGACTATGGCACCCGTTATTCTGCCCTTAACCAGATGGATCTGCTAAAATTCAAAAGTGAAATCACAGAGAAATTCATTGGACATTTCCATCACACGGATTATATCCAACTTCTCATCTCATCCTGAGTCTAATAGCCGACGCCACAAGAACACTATCCATGGCGTACACCAGACCTCCTCAGTCTTATTTAGGATATCTAAGGGTTCTCTGAGAGTAGACAAGTCAGCAACAGAAACGTTTGACCAGCGAGATATCTCCCACATTTTACATTGGGTTCAATCTTGTCAACAGTATGAATCATTTCCCCTCAAGTCTGTATACGAAGAATCAGCAGAATGAAGAGAAATAGCTTATCCTGTTTTTTCATCCACTTCTTGAAATGGTTTTAGCAGAACTATGCTTCTAAATGAACCCACTCCCCAAATTCAGGATTAGATTGCTGGGATCTGGACACCTTTTTAGAACACAATTTAAAAGGTGATGCTCGTCTTTCTTGCTTGCTATGAGATTTGTTATGTAATAATGCTGATCTACCATCTAGGTCTCTTCCGCCTAGATCCTGGTGACCACCATTCCTGACACTCATAGCTCTGACGTTCCAAATCCTCCTCTTATTTGGAGGCATGTTTTCTCTAAAACGCAGGTCTTAATAAATTACCCCCATTGTCTGCAGTGAGTGAGTAGAACCTGTGGGTCTTCTCTGCTTTATTAGTTGGTTACTACTCACCTGGGTTGTTACCTGTAGGAAGGTCCTCTATACTCTGCTCATCACCCCTCACATCTGTCTCTGTAACATATATAATGTTCAGATCTTCACACGCATTTACAAGCTGTGAAAGAAATATTGTAAAAGTCATCAGAAGGTTGGAGAAGTCGTGTGGAAGGTTTTATGACCACAAAAGATCAATAATTAACATGATGACCAAAAATGACCTTACAGCAGGAGTTATCTAACCCAAATATCTACAGGTCTCCTGTATGAATCCATCCTGTTGGTTCCTTATTCTGACCAGCAGTCTCCATAACCAGAAAATTGTGAGAAGATCCAGACACCATGTAATGTCTATGGTCGGCTGTAATCCTGCCATCTCCACCTTTCTCATTATACAAGGATAAGACATATAATACTGGGGGATAAAACAAGACTGAACACAAGATCTTCTCAGCCTTTTACAGATCATAGGGGACATTTCATGAGACCTTATCTCCATCTACCTGATCATCCTGTGGGACATTGTGATGTTCTTCTGAACCTTCCTGTGGAAGAAGAGGACTGGGACATCTCTCCGGTGTTCTTCTCTCCTCCTTAACTGTAGGAAACACATCCAGTGACTGAATTCATTCCTTACATACAGATAATGAGAGGACGTGTGTATTTAGTCATGTCTATTACCTGGTGATGTGAAGGGCCAGTGATCCTCCATCATGACGTCCTTATGTCCATCTACCTGATCATCCTGGGGGACATTGTGATGTTCTTCTGAACCATCCTGTGGAAGAAGAGGACTGGGACATCTCTCCGATGTTCTTCTCTCTTCCTTAACTGTAAGAAACACATCCAGTGACTGAATTCATCCCTTACATACAGATAATGAGAGGACGGTTGTATTTAGTCATGTCTATTACCTGGTGATGTGAGGGGCCGGTGATCCTCCATCTTGACGTCCTTATATACATCTACCTGATCATCCAGTGGGACATTGTGATGTTCTTCTGAGCCCTCCTGAGGAAGAAGAGGACTGGGACATCTCTCCGGTGTTCTTCTCTCTTCCTTAACTGTAGAAAACACATCCAGTGACTGAATTCATCCCTTACATACAGATAATGAGAGGACGTGTGTATTTAGTCATGTCTATTACCTGGTGATGTGAGGGGCCGGTGATCCTCCATCATGACGTCCTTGTACAGATCTTTGTGTCCTTCTAAATACTCCCACTCCTCCATGGAGAAATAGACGGTGACATCCTGACACCTTATAGGAACCTGACAACACAATGATACAGTCATCACCCAGATCCCTTTGTAGCGTTCCTGTATAATGTCCCAGCATTCCCAGCAGTGTCACCTCTCCAGTCAGCAGCTCCATCATCTTGTTGGTGAGCTCTAGGATCTTCTCTCTATTGGTTTCCTCATGTATCAGGGGGTGAGGTGGAGGCCCTGTCATTGGGCTCAGGGTTCTTCCCCATCCTTCAGACACAGGGTCCTGACAGCGCCCACTAGAGGTCTTCTTCACTACTGTGTAGTCCTGGTTATGGAGAGACACAGTAATAACTATCACTCCATACATCTCCAGAGTCCCTCACCTCTCCAGTCATGTCCATCTGTTAGTAACATAGATAAGATGATGTAATGTGACATCATCAGAATCTCTCACCTCTCCAGTAAGCCGGAAGAGGATCTCTAGGGTGAGATTTATTATCCTCTCCGCCATCTTGTCCCTGTCCCTATCCATCCTTGACGGGTCAGTCAGGAGAAGGATCTTATATAGAAGATCTCCACTGAGCGGATCCTATATTGTAGGAACCTGAATGGAAAGAAGATGAGACGATGGAAAATACAATTACTGGCGATAATAAGAGGAGACATCGGAGGAGATAATAAAGTGTAGATGTTGTATTGTAGCCATTTGCCACACTTTAAACTGCACTTGTTTTATGCACACTCTACGGGTCTAGTCCTTGACCTGGCACCATCTTCCAGTATAATATACCAATGGTTAGACTATGGCTCCGATCTTGTAGCTTCATATTTACTAATAAATCATATTTACTAGTGTTGAGCGAGCATGCTCGGCCGAACACCAGTTCGGCTTGAGCATCGCTATGCTCGGCACATTGCGGTGTTCGGCTGAACACCGCGTGTGCTCGAGCGCGATGCTCGAGTCTTCCCCCCCGCAAGTTTTTTGACTGATACGCAGCCAATAAACGTTCAGGTGAGTTCTGCCGCTCACTGTAATGCCGTAGGCATGTTGGTTACTGCTATTACAGTGATTGGCTGGCCGGAACACATCATCCGGTGCTTTGACATGTGGTTCGGCTCAGTCTTAGTCAGGGAGAGCTGTGCTGTAGAAGGGATAGATAGTGTAGGGAATTTAATTTTATTTTTTTGTTAGGCAGGGTTGGTGTTAGGGACCCAAAAGTCCTTTTAAGGACTATAGTTGTATCTGGCAGCAATATATATTTTTAGCGCAACCTGAGCTAAATAGCATGCAATTGTTTGGCTGCTGCAGACATCAACATTATCTGCGCTACATCTCCTGTGTAATGTGTGCGCACCCTAAAAATATCTGTGACATCCAGTGTGCTTTTTCAGTAGACAGTGTCTGCTGTGGACAGAAATATTACCTGCGCTACATCTCCTGTATAACGTTTGCGCATCCTAACAATTTCTGTGACATCCAGTGTGCTTTTTCTTAGCCGCTGGTGACAGCAGCGCCATTACCTGTGGTACCTCTCCTGTATAACGTTTCTGCATCCCAAATATCTGTGACATTGACTGTAATGTTTTAGATGGTCAGCTCAGCAGCAGGCCCTCGCCCGTCATTTTTTCCATGGTCAGATCAGCAGCAGACTCTCGCCCCTAATGTTTTAGATGGTCAGCTCAGCAGCAGGCCCTCGCCCATAATTTTTTCTATGGTCAGATCAGCAGCAGGCCCTCACCCCTAATGTTTTAGAGGGTCACCAGCAGGCCCTTGCTCCAAATGTTTTTAAAGGGTCACCAGTAGGCCACCAATCATAATTTTTCAAGGTTGTGTATGATGCCCTCCTTTATGTGTAATAAAGGGTGTATTGTAGTGCCGGTTCGCATAGTGCATAGGCTTTATGAGTGTAGGGGGTCACACTACCTGAACAATTGTACCACAATGTGAATGAGGCCCTCCTTTATGTGATATACAGGTTGTATTGGAATGCCTCTTCCTTGTAATTTTTGGCAACACTTGCACTTTGTATACAATATACAGGAAAGATTTTTTTCCTCTAAAATCGATTTTAT